>JAPDSC010074781.1:27056-82610 GCA_026290005.1 Latrodectus geometricus | reverse complement strand
AATATTGAAGTACACAAAGAAGAAAAATCTGCATTCTATATTGCTTAATTGGTAGAATATTGTCTAGATCTTTATCCAGGAGTTTTATAAGATACTAGATGTGGTTCGTTCAACTTGGACTTTAATTCCAGCAAGGCCTTTTTAGTTAAAGATTAGCAATTATAATTAAAATTATTCATTATTGTTCTTACGTATTCTGGATAAATCTAGACCTTTCTTTAATATGGTTTTTATATTCAGTATCAATTGCAAAAAATAGTAATTACTATTTTGTGAGAATTCTAAATAGAAAAAAATAACAGAGATGAATTATTTAAATACATTATTATCTATAGTAAGTTTTGATATTTTAAAATATCTTTATTGTTTAATAATTCTAAAAATGTTTATAATATTAAAAAAATCATAAGCAAAATTGCAAAATAATCGATGGGTTTCTGTAGTTTAAAAGCATGTTTTAAAATTATGCATTTAAACTACATTGAGTTTGGGTTTTTTTTCTTACATATATTAAAAGCATATATTTGTCATAACATAATAGTTTTTTATTTAACAGTTTTACAAAACGGAATGAAATTCCTTATAGATATACTAAAATCTTAAGATTTAAATACGGACAATTTTACGGTCAAAGGAAACTCTTTTTTATTATTAATGTTTTTCAACTATAAATACTAATTCTACTGAAACCTATTTTTAAAAAAATAATCCTACATATCTCAGAAATATCAAAAATTCACACTTATGATATAAATTGAAACAAAGATCTATTAAATTGAACACTCATTTGGCTAGTATCTTGGGTAAGAAGTAAGAGTATCTGTTAAAAGCGCTTGAAGAAATTTATGACTGTCATGTTCTAAATACTTAATTCAAGTTAGGCTAATATCATATTTATCAAATAGATGCTTATATTTTCATTAGTTTCCTTATTAGAATTACACTGTAATGAGTTTACTACATATGGATTCTTCATTAAATTAGTTTCCTATTCTCAAAAGAACAATGTGCAGAATTTCAATTAACAACTCTGGAGTACTCATAGGCTAGATAACAAAGAATATAATATATGGAATATGTACTTGACATATTTAGGCATTATGTGTGTGTGTTGACAATTTAGTGATATATCCTAAGATCCCCTTCAAGATACACTCTTCCGAATCAGGAATCTCCATCAAATAAAAAAAAATCATCATCAGAGCTAAAATTTGTATGTTTAACTATTACCTCATTGTTATTGCGACACATTTAATTCAAAGAGTTAAATGTACATTAATCTAATAGAGGAGGCAGATGTTTAAAGAATAAGAGCAAAACTCTGTATTTTCCAGTTATATTAATATCTATATCAATCAATAAACATTGAGGAATTATTTTCAACCACACAATATTCAGAAATGTTGATTGGCTTAGTTAAAGTTGTTTGTGGTTCAATTATAACTTAACTCAAAACATTTTATGATTAAATTTTTTTAAGTCCTTAAGAAAAATGATCGTTCGCTTCGCTTAGTCCTGCAGAAAAAAGAACAAATTATCAAAATATAAAATGATTCAGTTTGGAGACGCACCCTCACGAAAAATGGCGAATCCATTCGTTTCAGAAACATATCGAATCTTTGATAATAGAAAAGAAAATTGACCTATACAAGTAAAAAACCTACTTCCATCTGGAACTCATTCGGGGAAACAAAGACATTTATGGAACTTTGCAACGAGTTTATTTTTAAACATGTTCGAATATGTGTTTCTTCACCAAACGAACTAGCTCACTATGGAAAATGGAATTTGCATTTCTTGTTTTGAATAATAAAGTTCTTAAGGGGATGCGAAATAATAAAATATAAGATCAAAAATAAGTCCAAAGTGTAATTTGAGTCTTATTTAGTGTAGTGAGATCTTTTTCAGAAAAATAAATTATATTTATTATTATAATAATTCAAATATCTTTAGTAGTTCTTAAAATTATCAAATGTTGTTGTAAAATTATGCTTCACAAATATTACGCAATAAATTTGATGTTTAAAACATGTCGAAATATATAAATTTTTCAATCCCAATGAAGTAAAATATTTAATTTATAATTTAATGGAAGTAAAGGAATTGTGTTATATATATAAAAATGGTTGCATATACTTAATCAAATACTTAAAAAATGGTTGCCTATACTTTACAAATTTGTCACTAAATATTATTCATTCTTTCGAATAAATTTGGATACATATTTTTTATTAAAATCTATATTAAAAACTATAATATCCACTAAAAATGCTGTAAATGGAAGAAATAAATGATCGTAATAAAGTAAATGTAATATATTATATTGTACCAGAAATAACGATTAAATTTTCGAAAACTCTGGTGCATAAATAAATGCTGACCTATTTGGAATATGGTTACTCTCAATTTCTGCTAGAGATGTTTCTCTAGCAGAAATAATAGCATTTATACCCATGTATATTGAATTAAACAAGGTTTATATGGCATTTACAAAAACAATTGTTTTTGCAGTTTTATTATGGTGCGCTGCAGGTCCTCTACCAGTGACAGCGAAAAGTTACGAATAAATCGTTTTACAACATTGACATTTTAATGTTGATGGTAGATTCAGAAAACGTGTTGACCAGATTAATAGCAGAGCATTTTTTATGTCGGAAATTTTAGTAACGAACAATCACGATTATATTACTAAAACTTTCATTTTATAAAATGAGAATAAATGACAGGATCCTGGGCTTTAATAGAGCAGAAATACAACTGCTAATTTTCTAAGTGCCACAATATGAACAAGAAAGGACTACGTCATATATTCAATGGTAATAATAACGTCATTCCAGACTATGAGTCAGTATGACATTTTCAATTGCAAACTGGCATAGTGTGTACATTCTCCACGATGCTGGAGAATACGACTTTTGTAAAACTGTAAGCACAATCGTGATTCTTCTGAACACAGGAAGTCATAACATTGATACGCTTATAATGTAACACTGAACATGCTCCTGTCTTTAATACAACGTTAGAAATAATTGAAAACCACCGTCATCGAGCTAATGATCAACGATACAGAACAGATTGTAAAACTCTTTGTACAAACATTTTTCTTGCAAACAAATACATTTTTTGACTCAGAACTCGTCTTTGATTATACGGTTCATTAAGCCAGTGTGGATAACCCATTTGTTTTCTCTGCTTCCAATGATAGAGAGATCAGATATCGAACTGTATACGACCATTTTGCATCCATCGATTTTATTTTCTTTTGAAAGTCATAGGACCTCAACTGAAGTGAACAACAATATTTCAATATGTAAACCACTGATAAGTTACCATCAAATTTTTACAAAATTTAGAAACATAATGGATAGAATTTCTGCTTCTTACTTAAGGCATAACAGCAATTTCTTACTACCCAAAAATGTTTAGAATTTAATTTGCGTTTGAGAAAACTTCTCATCATTTTTTTCATTGAATGCATTGTAGATGTTGTTATTACCCCTAATTTACATGATTACTTTAAAATGAAATCATTTGTCTATCACTTAATATTTTACTTATATCAATACGAATTTAGCTTTCTTGATGTTGGAATTTTAATAGCCAGCATTGAGTGTATATGAGGAATTTTTAAAATCTATATTTCTTTCAACATATGCTAATTTCTCTCTCTCTCTCTATTTGTGATGACAAACATGCACGAACCTATATGATCCTCTGTATAAGTTAATTATAAAATACAAATTTAATATTTTTTTATAATTTGGTTTTATTAATAAAACACCTTAAAACTTCTAATTTATTGGTCAGTGTGAGTATTAGCCCTTTGCATGATGAATGACTTATCACATTTTAACTCTTAGGACTGAAACCCTTCTTTTGTCATTAAATTTTCGATTCTAACCATTAAATGATCTATGGAGAGGGAGAACAAAAAGGGATAATGCAAGTACCTATTGAAAATAAAATAGTGAAATTTATTAAGACACAACGTTTATCTTGGCTGAACCACAATGAGAGACAAATTGATATCCGTGTGGAAAAATTCTTATACTAGAAGCCAAAGTGCAACAAACCAAAGGAAAGAACAAAAAGAAGATGGCTGCATAATGTACTGAATGATCTAAAATGTTTGAAGATAACCTACTGGAAGAGGAAGACTGGAAACAAAGCCATGTGGAAAGAGATGTGCGACAGGCTTTTGGTCCATCCCAGACTGTAAAATCAATCAAGAAGAAAAAGATTATTAATATAACTTTCGTAATAAACTTAAAAATAGTAAATTTCTTGAATTTTTTTGCGTTCTTAAAATAGTCAATGTGTGCGAAAATTTTCTTGGATGTATCGACATTATCATTATAATTATCTCAATCTATTTGATATTAAATCAACAGTTGCATATTGTTAATAATATAAGACTGATTTCTGTAATTACATTGACAATATATTATAGGCTTAAAATATTAAATTATTTAAACAATCATAAAAATTAATCATTGAATAAATACTCCTTCAGTCAATGGCTCTGATATCTAGTAAAAAAAAAAACTTAAGAGGCACAAAATTTTTAAAAAATATTTTACAATTTCTGAATTAATCTAAAAATATCCAAAATAAATTTTTTTTTTTTAATTTAGGTGTTTTAAGATTTTCATAATACTACTTCAGTATTAGATTAACACAAATTTTAACAAACGTTAGATTAAAAACCGTTAAACAGTGCAAAATATGCACAATAGGCAGGGACGATTTGAGCCTAAGTCTACAAAGAACGTCTTTAGTGCCCTGTTTGAGAATATGATTTCATGTATGCTTAGAAATTAACAATTTCAATAATCAATAAGAAGTTTGGGAAACCTAGGAAAAATTTCGTTATCCATAAAATGAATAAATTCAGATTATGAATTTCTTGATACGCATCTCAATAAATTACTTTTAATTACTGTCAGGACAGAACCTCGGACCTGTGTCTTGGAAACTCGAAACACTATCACAACGCACACGGCCTTAAATAAAATATATATTCTCATTTTTTCTTATTTAATTTATAATATTACTATTCCATTAGTTTCCAATCATTGCTAGTTAAAAAATATAGTTTACTTTTTTATATCTGGGAAATATAAAAAAAGTTTTACTTTGAAGAAAATTTAAAAGCATACATATTTTTGATAGTATGCTTTAAAAACATACTATTAAATGTAAGATAAAATTATTTTAGATTTGTAATTTTTTAATATTTTTTCTATACTTCTGTAAGAATATTATTTTAATTTACAAAAGTGTTCTCTGAACTGTATAAAAACTATTCCATAGAACTAACGTTTTGTTTTTGTGTATTCTTATTTTATGATATTAAAACATTAATAATTAGAAAAACTTTAATTAATTAAAAATTTATTTAACAGAAAATAAATATACTATTTTAATAATGAATGTTATTTAAAATGACTCATAAAGAATATAAATATTGAATCTCATATTTAATAAATAAATATTGTTTTGAAAAATTGCACAACTCAAACAGAAAATTCAGAGATGAAGTTAAGACTACTGATTTCCAGTTGTATGCGCCATTAATTTTATTAACATCTCTCATTCTCTCGGTTTATGTTCAGTTTGTTCAATTTTCAACAAAGTTCTTTAGTAAATTTTCAATTTTAATAAGAAAATCAATGGACCGAGGTTGTGGCCAGAAACTGAAAAGTATAACCGAACTGATCTTAAAAAAACAACACAAAAAATTCATGGGAAATAATTATAGAAAACGAATATATAACTTTGTGACCGCTACCAAATTTCATTTTAAGGGCAAAGTTGAAAGGTTAAGATACTTTCAGCTCTTACGTAATGAGCTGAATTTCTTTACAAAAGGTTACGTTGCAAATATCATTGTTCCGAATATAGCCTATGTTAATCAGATACTTTTTAGAAATAAATTCATGACATCCAAAGAAAAATATAGTATTCCGTTTTATCTGACTTTTTTTTTTTAATTTCTCTTCACTTATTTGTCCCCAAATCGATTCTAGTACTCCTTGTCACGAGTCAAGGAAGTGGAGGCGTATAAATTCCACACGGAACAAAAATAGAAAACTTTCGAAAGGAGAAAAATGAACACCCTGACGTACGCCAAGACAATTTGCGTGGGTTGAGGGGTTAGAAAGGGGGTTGATATAAGCTGGAGGAGAGATGATCTCAGACCAAGATTGGATGGGGCACGCGCAAATGGAATTGTTTAATCTTGTGCGCGGATGTCATTTGCGAATGAGTGTGGAAAAGCTTACTGGTTGGACGGAGTTTGGGTGGGATGGATGGGGAGCTGTCACCATGGCAACCGAAAGAGGCAACATTATAAAGATTGATAGTCCAGAGATTGCTTCGCTCGCGTTCCACACTAGTTGCGGTCGAAACTGGAAGGATCTCCCCGAAAAGCGAAGTAACAGGTACTTGCCGAAGTTATGGGGCTGAAGTGGGCCTTAAAAATGAGTGAGTAAGTGAGAAAAAATATTCTTCCTGGGTCTCCTTGTCTCTTTTTTTCGACAAAAGAGAGTGCAGTCGCAGTTACCGATAACGCTGTCAGATTTTATTCTTATCGGAGGGTAGCTGTTGTCAGGAGCTTTTTTAAAGAAGATCCATTAGATTAGAGTTTACTTGGAGATGGATTTCTTCTCAACAAGGAGCTGTAATAAACGAAAGATGTTTTTCCACTTATTTTTATACTCTTCTAAGATAAAAGTCACTCATTCAAATTTGAAGTGCCCTGCTTTTAGATCAGAGATGACGTTGAAAGTTTGAAATCTCTCCCATGAGAATTCTACTGAAAAATGGCCGGTCAACTTCTTAATTTACTTTGTGGAGCTTTAGTAACTTTTTAGTTTCTTCTCTCCTTATTTTAAATTAACTTTCAGAAGGAAACAAATGCAAACCTTACAAAGTAATATTAAAAGTTATTTTTAAATAACATATTGATGTTACCTTTTAAAACCTATTTTATTTAAATAGAGAATTTTAAGTAAAACTATGAATATGTAATTTGAAAGTAGTAGAAATTTCTCCAGAATAGGGAAATATCTACATGAACTCCTTTTGTAATTACCCGTTTAATATCAATACCATCAAGTCATATCTACATATGAGTAGATTAAAACTTGCTTCAACAGCACTAAAATATTGTTGCACCCGCATATTACCCTGTACCAAGCACAGAGTTGGACTCTAACAGTTATGTGAACGCAGCCATGTAGAGTCTTTAAAAGCAGGACCAAGTAGAATACTACTCAGTGTTTCACCTGCCACCTCCAAATTTATCCTTTTGACTACCAAACATTTAAAGTAGCCCAGCCTCCTTTTGTGAACATGGCAGATTTTCGGTGAAGTCGAGATTCACTACCTTCCGACAATGAGAACTATGACCTAATTAACTAGGATAGCAAGGTCTAGTACACTGAAAGTTAAAAACTAATTTTTAGTGAAAGGTAACCATGAAAATTAAACTTTAATTCAAGTGATAGAGAATTACTGAGGAGGTAGAAATCATTTAACTACTTATTATGGCAAACAATTAGAAAGCATAAGCTTGAATTCTACTTAAAAAGGAAAGATTCTATTTAAAAGACAAAACAGCACTACAAATAATTTAAATTAATGCATCAATGTCAAGATATGTTGCATATGTGATCTCTCAGTTATAATTATTTTAATTTTCAAGGAACTGATATTATTTTATTTATAATATTTAATATAATGTAAATGAAACTGATTACTTAATTAAAAAGAAATTGATTAGAGGAACAACTATGATATTTAGAAAAAAAGGTGTTATCTTTCAAAATGTCTCATGAAATTAAACACAAGATATTTCATTGCTTATTTAAAAGAAAATCGGGAGTTTTCTTTCAGAAAAACAAATTGCCATTTTGCTAAATATGAGGTACAAAGTTACTTATTAGATTCAGTAAGCTTGGTATACTATAGTTCTTATGTTTCAATTGCAAAGAAAATATTTCTGATACATTTAGATACTTCGTGCATTACTTACATTATTGTAAATTTTATTTAATTGTAAATTTTTATATTTATATTGCAATTTTTTTTAAATGAAGGATAAGAATAGAGATATTTTATGTGAAAACTGTATTCATTATGTTTCCTTAATTTTCAAAAAGTGTATTTTTACAGTACATTGAGCAGAAAATAGGACCAATGTTTGTGGTTTGATAAATCTTCTATTTTTATATAGCGATCAACGTTGACTTCATATGTTGAATCAATAATTTTAAAAGTATAAGTTTATATGTATAGAATGTTACTTGCTTTCACACAACACGGCAATAAGTAGTATTTAACAAATAACTGAAAATCTTTATATAACTAGAATTATTTAATCTATATAACATTAATATTTAAAAATTGATATATGCAACTGTTTTCCTAAATATGTATAAAAGTAACCGTAAATGTTATGTTCACTGAATTTGCTTTCTATTAAATAAAAAAATGCAAGAATTAAATGAAAAGTTATACAAGTCACAGATATTTTAAGAAGGTAATTAAAAAAGTTTGATTAAAATAATATTTGAAGCTAAAAATATTTTTTTAAATAAAAAGGCAATTTTGCATTTTTATTTTGTAATTTCGAATGCGAATGTAAATGGCAATAACTATTATTCAGTGATCATTGAATTAAATAGGCATTCATAGAAAAGGAATAGTGAAAATAGTCCATTAGTATTAGAAAACGAATGGAGCACCTATACTATTGCTTTTCAAAGTACCTTAAAATTTCGATAACAGCAAAATCCGAGAATCTTGCAAGTCTGAAAAAATTTCCACTTTTAACCGTTATTTTAGTGATTTCCTTGATAAACGTTACTGTGTTGAAAGATAATTACCAAATATTAAAATTTTTGTATCTTGCTTTACAATCCATTTTAGCATATAAGATCTAATTCGACCAAGATGCACAGTTATAAATAGACTTCGATAGATACTTCAAATATTCACTGGCAGAGAAAATCAAACCCACAATCTGTTGTAATGAAAGCCAGAGAATGAATTATATACCTTTCAATTCAACAAAAATTAATTCGTGAAGAATACCATGGGGAATACAAAATAGGGACTCTTATAGATGGACTCTGATTATCTGGAAATATATTATTAGATATATTCAAAAATCAAGATAATTGATACTACAGAATAATAATCTACTAGTTGAAACAGAGAATCGTATGTATTAAAAAATTGAAGGGCTATTTCGAAGGATCTTCAAACGAGAACTCGGTTTCAGAATTTAAACTGGATATGCATAATATATGGATAATTCTTTGCCGCAGAATTGTGTTCCGCTAAATTTGATAACCGACTTTTTTATTAAGATCCTATGTTTGGCAAATCAAATCTTTAATTTTACTTTCTATGTGCAACAAAACATTTACATTTTTAAATCCTATGTTTCATTTCAGTTTATTGAATGGGAAGCAGTTCAGTTTTGTAATGATTATATATTGTTCCCACTTCTATCACTTTTTCTTGAAATCATTTTGTTCAGTTTGGTTCTATTTTAATGAGACAAAATGTACGGGGATGGTAATCACAGGTTGTAATCAGGATGATAATCAGATTTAGCTTTAATCTTGCTGTCCTATGTGAACCTACGGTCTATCCTATACAAAATACTAAGTTGTTGTCTATCCTACTTGAAACACTAATTTGCTCATCCTACATGTACGATTACGTAAAAAATTATTCCTTACTAATTTTTAACAGTAATCGTATTTTACGTGAACACTATCTAATTAAAAAAAATTTTGCTTATATTCCTAGATAATTCGCGATTTCACAGTAGCCATCATTACAGTATGTATTTTTCCCAGAATTGTGTTGGAAGAAATGCAATAAAATTCAAAAGTAATATTTAATTTTTTAATATTTCAAACAAAAACTTTCAATTATTTGCTGATAATGATAGTACTTACACTAATAGAAATGTAATCACATGTTCTATTCTTTTTCCTTCAGATACCATTTAAAACACAAAACAATAACTGAATAAAAAAATTAGGATATTTGAAGCTATTTTTCAGAGGAAATTTTTCATGGTAGTAAAAAAATAGCGAATTTTTTCATGGTGGTTTACATTAGCTACTTTAGGAATTATGACTTTTAAGCAATCTGTTTTTTCAGTAGTAGTGATCTCTTACAGACATTTTCTAAGATTTTTTCCCGATTATAAAGTACTGTTGTTAAATTCATGAGAGATGTTACATTAATTCATTAATTATCACCTTCTATTATTTCACTGACTATGTAATAGGAGTAATATTTGAAATGTCTATCTTATCCAGGAATCAACATATTAACATGCATCTATGTTTATCAGTTAGTCATGATTCTTTCTTATTGACATTAACATCATATAATCTAAAAACATTTTAGGAAGTTTTCCTCAGCCAACAACAGCTGTCTTGATAAAACCTTCTTTAAGGTTCGTAACCGGTACTAATTTATGTTCTATATACGGTTTTGGAATTTTTCAATAGATTGCATTAAATAAAAAAAAATTATGAATTTCATCTGACATAGTTGAAAATAAAGATATAGTACAATATGTATAAACAACCTGTAAAATAGCATTATGTGGTATACATTTAGATTACATTTATACTTATGTACCTCGAAGACATGCTAGCCTAGTTAAGTGTTACTTAACAAACATGGCCCACAGAAAAAAAAAACTTCAGTATGTCTTAATAAATGGAAAAACCATCAAAAACTAAAGAAGAACAGTACTTTTAGCCAAACCGCATTACAAAGCTTACCTGAATGTGATGTTGAGAATCATTTATGGCAATGCGACTTGAACCCACGAAAGGTCTCCTATGGGTCCATTTCCACTTAAATCTTCTCAGTAGTATTAGTAAAAAAAAAGCTTTGTCACAAAGCATTTTGCACAGCTGGTTCTGAAAATTATAAACAGCATTTCCGAAAATGCCATAAGGATTTACACAGATGAAAGCAAAGTTGCTGATAGTGCAGACAGTGATATATACACCGAAACCCCTAAGAAGAAAGTGATTTTTAATTTCCGTAACCAAGATCACTGTTCGGTATTCAAAAGCTAATCGATAGCAATAAGTGAGGGATTAGGGACAATATTATCAGAAAAGGACTTTGGTAATCGTTGAATTTTAACCGATAGCTGCAGCTCATTCCTGCATCTCGTCAACTGAATCCTTATTAGTGACGAAACCAGCATATATCAATATTGACCAGGTTTCAGCAGATCTTGCTATAACACGAGGTCCACGTTCCATAGATCCCATTTCATGTAAATATATATGGCGAGGAATTTTCAGACAAACTTGCAAAGAACGACTGTAGACATCAGGCTCCCTCTTTTTGGCATTCACCTTTCTAGAATTATAGTTTTTGAGAAAATTACAAAATATGGAGGATGGATACCGCCTACGCACCAGTAGTCTCTCGGCAAAAAGTCTGAACAGATTTAACCACCAAGAGTGATAGAGACTGTATGACTGCACTCACCAGACTTGCTAGTGGGCATATCAAAAGTCTTTCATTTTGTCGGGGTAAAAATGTTTTCAACATCTGCACTAAATGCCACAATCAACAGGCTTTCCCCAATCACTATTGGACTGTTTTGGTCTCTTTCAAGAAGACTTCTACATGGATCCCCTTCTTGTGCTAGACTTTACAGAGTCAATGGAGTTAGAGATCTTGTGTGACTTCGTCAGACTTTGGTGGATTTGAAATAACAACAACCCATTAGGATCAGAAAAATAACTTATACATTCAAATGCATTACTCATGTACAATATTGGACCTAAATATTTTTTCTAATGTAAATAGGAATAAAATTTAAATATTATAAGTCATTTTCAAAATCCGATTGAAAAATCATTCATCTCTGCAACCTTAAAATAATGCTAATAGAGTCTGTGCATTTGAAAATTTCACAAGAAGATTGTAACAAATATAAAAATTGTCTATTTAATTTACATTAAAAGTTCCAAGGACATTTTCTACTTATATTAAAATGAATATGATATAAATTTCAATAAAAATGCTTTGGGGTTTAGAAATGTTTTCCAAAATTAAAAAAAATCAATAATTTGAATAAACACGTTCAAGTTAAATTGGAAAATTATGTTGATAGAAATATACAGAGAAGAAAATATATATAAAAATTTATGCATCGAAAGACAAAAATGAATATCATAAAAATAAAATAAACTTGTATCGTAAAGATTGATATAGAATACGTATAGAGTGTTTATATATTCAATTGAACAAAGATTCCGTGTTACTTTAAGGAAAACCTCATATTCAGCTTTATATCAAAAATAGTTTTCAGTCTACACTAACAAAACTCCCAGCATCTCAACTAAAAAATTATGATTCTCTAATGTTCTTCTAAACGATTACACATTTGGGATTGAATCTAGTTCATCATCCATATGTAATTAGATAAAAATATAATAAACTTAATTTAATTTAATTTACAACTATTGACCGAGAAACCCTAAATATATATTATTTTAGTATAGAAATTTTCCATTTTAAAATGCAATTAATCGTTTTATATTCATTCAGATCAAAAGGAATAGTCTTACACTGATTTAAACTTTAAATTCCTTATATTTTTTAAGCTCACCTATACTTAAATACATGGGATAAATTTCCTATAATTAGTTAAAAGAATTGTTCATTTAAATATGCAAAATGTTTAAATTTATATTGTGTGCAATACAAAGAAGTCTCTATGCATAATATACTTTTTGCAATTAAACAACACAGGAAATTTTTAAAATGGTTTTCGTTCTTTTAAATATCACATCGGAATTATAGTCACGTGTTTTTTTACCAAAAATCACATTAACGCGATAGTAAAAAATACGCCCTTCGTGTTCAGCGATTTAAATAAATCACTCATCAAACGAGAAAAACCGCAAACGACAAGTCTTCTATCCTGATTCGTTTTTTAAGATCGAATCATTCCCCTTAAGTGTACCTTTTTCGCTCAGTGGGCTCGAACGCGCGTGCGTGATCGAAATAGTTAACACCGTTCCTTTTCCGAAATTAACTCGTAGCCGTTACTGAATTGTGTATTTCGTTAAAGTGTCCCGATAAGACCCGTTATTAATAACCCCGAAATCTCGTATATTAATCCTAAGCTTTTATTTTTAGTAGCTTGGCGAGCGCCAAGGTATTGTTTAATTTCCTCAACGGTCGCCATGGAAACGACCCTGATTGATTGAGTAAGAAATAACCTGAGAGAATTAATCACTTTGATTGCGAGATATTTATTGTTGAGATGTGAGGACTACGCGTATGTGTTTGTGTGTATTGAAGAATTCAACTTTCTCTCGCCAAGCTTTTAAAAGCCCGCCAGTGCGAGATTTTTACGAGTAAAGTGTTTTCACTTTTTTCTTTACTTTCTTTCACCATTTTTCCGATTTGACGATAGCAGCTCTCTGTTATGAGAATTTTATTTTCTGCCTCGTAGCTAAGGAACCATTTGTTAGAGTGAAGTTTGTGTTGTTCCACAAAGAATTTTATATGCCTCGCTTATTTCTGGTTTATGCGCCCGGACGCAATTACTTTAGCGAAAGCGTTCTCTTCTTTTTATATAAACCGTCTTCATTTAATATCTCTAAATAAGAGATTACTTTTCAAGAAGGTGAAGTGTTTTTAAAAGAATGAGCTGTGACTATTATGTATTCATTCATTGTTCTTGATGAATATTAGAATGAACAAGGATATTTTATTGTTGTATTATTACTTGTATACTACAAAAGCAATTTGCCAAATTTTAATGTGTATATTTACATAGCTTTAATTTCCTTACAAATTTTGACTCACTACTTAAAGTATTTTAGGCAGATACTTTGGTGTATAGCATTAAAAACATATAGTTTGATGATGGAACCATAAATACATTATGTTACGAAAATGATAAGTTATTAGATATTTCTAATAAAAATCTTGATATTCGAAACAGATAACTCATAAGTGAAATATATTTAAAATATGATAATATTTTATCTCTCTGAATGTATTAAAATAGTTATTTCCTTTTAAATTAATTATTAAATAAATAAGAATCAATTTTAAATTTTCTTTGCTATTTCCATCAAAAGTAATAAGCAAATGTAAAATTATACATGTAGATATTTGTCATTATTATTTTAAGGATACATAACGAAATTTAGTCGTTACGTTTTCGGTAATCTTTATATTAATTAAGATTTTAAGATCTTTTTTATTTTGCGTGAGCAATTTAGCACTTTTTGTAACAATCAATAAAACAGATTTCTCTATAAAATTAATCACAGTACATTAATAAACAAAATTTTTAATTTAAAAAGTAAAAATATACTATGTTTTAACAAAACACTCTGTAAAAATTTCAATTTCAATTAACATATATATGAAATAAATTTTAAAAAACAACCACTAGAATTTAGATGTACACAAAATAAATGAACTATTTTTTGCATGTATTTATTTTTAAGTAAATAGTAAAGATATTTATATCACCTGCAATGATTTTTACACACACACACTGGAACCTTTCTTAATATTATATCATAATTTTTGAAAATAGTTTCAAACTTGTTAAAAAATGCAGTTTTAAAAAATTTTATAGTATTTTCAATAATTATTAAAATTGCCATTGAAAATACTGTTTATTGTATTTTCAAAGTTTTTTAACATTTTAATTACTTTTCAATAGTGACATATTCCATTGCATGTTTTAAAACAGATAAATATTTCAACCTAGAACATTTAATAATCGTTTTAATAATTATTTCCATTTTAAAATAATCTATGAATGAGATATCAAAATCTATAGAATAGGCTTATAAATATACATATTCAATAACGATTTAATTTATCCAATCTTGTGGTTTCTTCAATTGTATGCAAGGATCTGCAAGTTATTTCAGTTGTTTAAAAAATAAACAATTATGAACATCAAAGTTTTTTAATATTGAAATCTATCTAAATAGAAAAGATTTCAAAATATCATTTTCTAAGATAGTCATCTATTTAAAATAAAAAATAAAAAAAAGAATATTTTGATCTGAAATTATTTTGATTTTAGGATTTTAGACATCAATACATTTATGAAAGCTATTTAACATTAAAAATTTTCCAATAATAATGAGATTTCAATATAATCAGATTGAATTTGTATTCAGCATTCCTTAAAAAATAATATTAAATATTGTAAGTGTCATATTGATAAATACAAGCTGATAATGTTTTCAAACATAATTGAAATTAAATCATTTGAATTAAAATGAGTTTGCATGATTCACACAGACGACTTTTTCATACGTTTACGCCAATAAATCAATAATGATGAAGAGAAAATACTTCATTAAAGAAATCCGAAATAAGTATGTAACAAAGTTGAACATCTTCGCATTCAATGCTTTCGTTGAATTACTTAACCTTATCTCTAACAGGATAAATTTATTGTTAATTTTGTAGTTGATTTACAATTAAATAGTTCGAATTTTGAGATAAAGCATATAGCTTGGTCTATTCACACTCCTTATAGTTCTTGAGTTTACTTTTTTATGCAAGATAAATGCGAAAAATCTCATTGATAAAGATAAACAAATGACGCCAAAGAGCAGGATGTTCCGCCAACAATAGAAAACTATGCATCAAATACATGGTTGTTACTTTGATAAAACATTGTGTTTCTTTAAATAAGGTATTGAATGTTATAGTTATTTCTCTGCTTTATATCATAAATGCTATAAAAAAAACTTAGATTCTCTTTCTGAGTATTTTTTTTTGTTGCTATTGTTAAAATACTTTATTTGTTTTTTAAATTGATATTTCGTATTAATTTTCATTAAATTATTTTCATTTAATTAAAAAAATTAATTTTTATTTGAAAAACAATAGCAAAAATTTGGTGTCAATTTCGCAGAATTTTCTATAAATTTTTTGGTTATTTGAGAAGGCAAGTACAATACAAATAAGCAAAGCTGAATTACAAGCATACAGTTTCTGAAATACTATACTAGAAGCTTCGCTCATTAAATTGAATTAGAAGTTACTTAATCAATTATTTAAAAAATATAATAATAATCGTACACAAATGTCAATTCAAATAATTATTTACACGTTTTTGCGTGCTTGTATACGAACTTAAAATTATTCTTAAATATATTTTAAGAACAATAATTTATCGCATGTTTTCCAGGACAAATTTCAGAATTTAATTCCTTTCCAACTATAGATATAAGCAAAACACTTTTAGTACAAAAATGTTAAATATTTTATAGAATTATTTCTATTATTCTAATGCAGCATAAATGTAAAATAATAATAGATACAAGAGTCGATTATGTTTTACGTTGATGGGAAATGACATTGTTAAGAAAATCAAAACTATGTCGATTTATCTTTCATGTTTCCGTTTCCAAATGCTGCAGAATATAGATTCCAAGTGTTTGCGCAACACTCTTATACCTAAGGGTTGCAGAGAAATCATCTGCATTTTTATACTTTGTTTGAAATTTATTTATCTATTTCTTTTTACTCATACACTTTAGAAAATGAAAATCCAGAGAGAAAAAATATGGTTTAAATTATCAATTTTTTATCCTCTGTACAGAAAAGAATGGGGCTGACATAAATTACAAACATTCATTCCTTTTGTTAAAAGAAAACGCCATGTACAAAATAAACTGGCAAGAATTCTTCATGTATAAATATTAAATCATGATGTATATTTTTATTCTATTTAAGCCTGGGGCATCTTTCATCTTTTGGCGATGTCACTACTGCTGATTTGGCGAGAAAATTGGTTTCATACAAAAATGGAACTAATCATTTAAATTATCGCTAAGCAACTTTTTTTCTTTGTTTCATTCTTTGGAAAATAAGCGAATAAATAAAGTTTCTTTTTAAATATTGTGTTAATGTTTTAATTTAAAATCAAATTTTAGTACCAAAAACTATAAACATTTTGTTTTCAATTTTTGGCAATGAAATAGAACGTGTACTTGTGATGCGGATGAACAACTAATTAACAAGAGTAAAATGTACAAATGTTATAAAAAAACTAAATTATATTTTTTTCTGACATTAAAGAAAACAAATACAAGGAGTGGAATAAGCGACGGATGCTTTCTAGTAATATACATTTTGCTAATTTAATATTAAAAGAAAAATGCAACTTATGCATTTTATTTGTTTCTTCAAGTTCTTTCATTATTGCAATTGTTCCAATATTTTTTAATTCGTTTAATCATTTATAAATATTGAAATATTTCCCCAATTAAAATGAAGAAAAAGTACCCTTGGTTGTATTTAAATTTAGGGATAACAGTTTTAATTTTCTCATTAATAAGTATTTTCATATTACATAATTTAATGAGTTGTTATTTTTGTTGAGACGTGAAAAAAGTTTTTAAATTACCAAAAATACTAATTGGTTACATCTTCTATGCCTTTTATTAAATGTATATTGATGTGGAAATTAATTGACAATAATAAACTGTTTAAATTTTAAACATTTAATTAATGTTTCTTTTTATGCATAAATAATAGTGAATTAATGAAAATTTGTTTATTTGTAGTAATTAATTTTGAAATTAGTTTAAAAGCTGATTTTACCACTACATTTTGCAATTTCTGGATTTTTGGGAGAAAAAATGTTTTTTCGGAAATTGGTAAATTTTCAAACAAAAAAACAAATAAATTTTTTAGAAAGTTTCATAATTTTTCAAGAGAAATAAGAATTTTTTGGCTGATCAAGCAAAGCCTTGCTAACAATCTTTTGCTATATTTTGCATTGTAGTAGGAAATTAATCACAATCATAAACGCTTGTGAAAATAGATAAAAATCATTTTATTGTATTCAGTTGAAGTCAAATTTTAATAAATTAATTAATTTAACTATTTTCAAAAAGCCACCCAATTTGTCTAGTGGTTAGCGTAACTGACTACGGATGGGGAGGACTTGGGTTTGAATCCCGGCTCGGGCATGGATGTACTTTCTCTCTCTCTCTCTCTGTGTTTCTTGTCCTTTCCTCAGATGATGGATGAATGTGTCCCGCCCTAAAAACGGGTTTGTGGTGGTGTGGCATGGGTGATGCTACTCGTACCTCCGTGACTTGGTTCACAGGTGCCCACTGGGTAACGATAAAATGAGTAACAGTTTCCGGCCTTGTTGCGGCAAATGGGCTAATGTACTTACTTGCTCAAGGGTGCCCACCATTAGAAATAAAAAAACTATGACAAATACATTTTTAACATAATAAAATATTTAAAAGAATAATAAAATAATATACTATGAACAAATTCCCCCAAAGATTTGTTTTTGTGGGTATTTTACAACTTGTATAATATGTTAAAGTTCCATAGATCCTTGATTCTTTGTTAACTGCAGAAAATGAATAAGTTTGAACTATACCCACACAGCCAATTCCTGAAAAAGTTATTTTAAATCCTATTTGTGTTAAAAAAATATATATTTTTGAGATTTATGCTTACGGTTTCTGTTTCAAAATATGAAAAAGTTGTTTTTCAGATCTTCCAGTAAACTACAGACAGTTTTCGCCTTACAATTGATGAATCAACAACATATACTTGTTTCCTAAGAGAATTATTTAATTTATCATTTATTATTATCTTAATTATTATTTATTAATCATTTATTTTTAGTAATTTTCTTGTCTTTCAAAATTTGTCTTTTAGTTGTATAAAGAATTCTTTAATTTCTGTGTCTTAATAATAATAAGAATGTGTGTTATTTTATTAAAATGTGTGTTATTTACTTAAGGAAATATTTCAAACTCAAACAACTTAATATATTCTTCGTACTGTTGTAGTATGTATTCAATGGATTTAAATTTTAAATAATATAATACAATTTTTACATAATAAAACATTTTCTAAGTATACGGATTAGATATACATTTTTCAAATGTGTAACTTAAGCCCCTGTTGATACAGTATGTATCTCTTCAAGCGTTTTAATTTAACCTAAGTTTTTATATAATACCAAAATATAGTACTTTTTATTTATACTGAACTCCAATAGTAAACAAAACAAATACATTAGCTTATAGTAACGAATATTATTTTCCATAAACAATGTGTAGCAAACATGATTATTTATTTTATTTTTTTTGCAGAGGAAGTTAAGTTTGCACAAGATTATACATATACCCAAAGTATTCGATGCTACAATAACACACTGCTATGTTTCTCGGTATGCTCTACAATTTTATGATATAATATTAAGTATTGTAACTGAAAAACTAATAGCAACGATAAAAATGTATAAAAAGAACTAAATACATAAAATTTTTAAACAATAACACACAGCTATATTTTTTAGTATGTTATGCAATTTTATAATATAATATTAAGTGTTGTAATTGTAAAACTAATAGTAACAATAAAAATGTATAAAAAAGACCTAAATGCATACTTATCAGAAAAGTAAAACAGAAATATCTGTTTTTTAAATAAATTTATAAATAAATGAAAAAAATTAAAAAATTTGCAGAAAAATGACTAGATGCAGTTGCAGAAGCTTTTTGTATAGAATGCTGAAATAGTAATTGTAATTAATAGTTTTTTCATTATATATATTACGACTATATATATCTTTAATATCTATGCATAAAGCTTTTTCCTCAGAAACATTATTATACTTAATGGCAAAGATTCTGAAATTATATAGTTCAGAAGCAGTTCAGATTCAAATTGTAAAGTCATTTATTAAGTTTAACTTTCAATAGTCTAATTAACTTAACCAAATTCATCAGCTTCTCTGTGAAAGTTTTCCAAATATTATTAACTTATATTATAAATAATGTGCTTCGAGAAAGCATTTATTTTTATTGCATCCTTTTTTTTCTTGTTATTCTTAAGCATTTATTTTCATTCAGAAGTATATTAGAAATTTATCAAATTTTAATTAAATTCATATAATTTCAAAAATTCTTTACACCGAGAAAATCGTCTGTCACTAAACAAAGTGTATTCTCAAGCATCCAGAACGAAACAAAATTCGTTTCTTTCTTTCAAAGTTGCTACACTAGATAAAACTTTCAGACACAAAATTTCCTTTTAAGCAATCACCCTGCTTGCAATGTCTCGTCAGTGATAGGAAACAGACAAATTAAATATTTAATTATGTCGCATCACTATGAAATAGAGTCATGTTTCAGACGATACTTTTAATCTCTTATTGAAAGCTATTTTGTCGTCTGCGAAAATCTTGCATAAGGTAAAGTTTCAATTGCATAATTAGTCGTTTGTCATTTTCACTTTAGATACAAGTTTCGAAATTAATTGGAACTATCAAGAAGCTTTAATTTTTTTTATACATTTTCAATTGTCTTTTAATTTTCCAGAACTTGAGATATTTTTAGATGAATTAATTATTTTATTTTTAAAAGATGTTTTTTTATCTTTTGTGTGCAAAAATAGGAACACTTTTAAATTCAAATGACCATTTGTAAAGAGAATTCTTCAAGAATTGACAATTATTTTTTAAATTGCCAAATATTTCTCTGGGTTTTAATGTTTTTAAGAAATTATATTATTTTATTCTTCATTAAGTTTATTCTCAAATAATGTTATTAAATATTTATTTTAGCAAAGGTTAATCGAAAGAGGAAGAAAACCACTTTATTAAATTACTCTTGTAAATTACCATTCATGACATATAATAGTTGCATAAATCTTTTTAACTGTAAAGTATAAAGTATCATAATAGTATTTTTGTTCCTTCGGTTCTTAAAATATTTAAAAAAAATATTCACTTCATTTATTTCACAAGAGCATTAAATAAAAAAAATATTTTAATATTTTTTTCTAAAATTGGGCTAAAATAATCGAATGAAAGAATATAACATCGTATTTTTTTTCATGAGAATAAAGATGGATTAGTCGTTTCAAATATTTAAAATATATTATTGAGAGTTCTTAAAATAATTGAGTTGTTCAACGGTTCTTTAAGTATAAGATTAAATTTAAAATAACCATAAGCATTTACAGTTATTATTTAAACAGATTTAATAATAAAAGGAAAAACTGCTCGAAAACACCTATTTATAGATTAAATTAGTTATCTACAAAGCATTTTATCATTCATATTTACATATACTAGAAGTCGCGATAGACAACTATAAAATTAGAATATTTTTAAAATAGCAATAGGATTAAGTGCTATAATATAATCAATAAAATTCCTTTATTGAGTCAGGTTTGAATAATGTTTGAAAGAAATATAAAATAATAAATTGAACTTCATGAATCGAAAATCAATTTGTACAGACTGTTGCATTTTATATACTTTTGTACACTTTTTATACGAAGAATAAATTCCATTAACCATTCTTATACCTGAAACAATTACGCTAAAAGTATTAATGAAAGTGATTTTTAATGAATTTATATCCAGGAATGTTTTGTTAATAAATTCTATGCTTATTTAGATTTTATATTACTAAAAAGAACAAATAAAGTCGCAATATCAACATCTCAGGATTTGATCAAATTTTTTAAATAGGTATTGTTGTTTGATGTGATGATACTTTATACAAACATATAGATAAAAAATTAAATTTTTATATATTCTTTATTGTATCGTTAATGAAATATTATTTTCCTACACCTCACATAGATTACGTAAAATAATTCTGAGAGTTAATTTAAAAACTTTTTTTTTATTTTGATTTATGTTAAAATTTAAAGCCAAATCATTTTCTATGAAATATAAGATTGCATGTTTAATGTATTTTTATATGACAATACTAAAAATAATTAGAGACAAATCTATAATAAAATTTAAAAATGCAAACGTCAAAGTTTAGATGTTACATTGAAAAAATTTAGAATTTAATTTGCCCTATATTTTTCATGTGTAATTTATTTTACAAAAATTTAAGAAATATATTGTGTCATAAATTATTATATGTTAAATATGTCATGATTTAACTTAAAGTAAAAGAAAAAATTAGCCAAGCCCGCTCTCAGGGACTGGGCGAATGAAGTTCAGAAAGAGAGTCTTATGTTTTTGAACAGAGCACCCCTATATGAAGGAGGAAGTATGACTTAGGCTAAGATGGCAAGACCCCATCTGGGTCTTTCAACTTAGAGATTGAAGTCACAGAAGTCCCATTCCTGGCTCCAAGGTATTAATTTGGAATGGAAATATGGAGATCATTGCGACCATGACATATTTTACGCATGTCTCAGATGACATTATTGAACACGTCGGATCTTCGACTAATCCGAGATTCGAACTCACTACTTTCAAGTAACGAGAACGACGTCCTAACTAACCAGACTAACGTATACTCAAATTGTCATAGTTACACATACATTAATCCCTTAATTAAAACGGGATATCGCTATCAGCCGAAGCACTATTTTTAAACAAAAAAACGTTAGCAAAGAATGATAACTAAATGTAATAGGTATTATTTTAATGTGATAAAATAAATAAAAAAAAGTGAGTGATTAATATTTTCTTAGACTTAATTAATCAAAATATATTAAGTAGTATAAAAAATGTTGTTAAAGCATTGAAAATTTTTATTTCAATGATCAAAAATGGATTTTAATTTTTTTTTTTTATTTTCATCAGCACAAAAGTGCTATACGTATATAAAGTTCTTCAAGATAATTGAATTTTTTATTGAATTTTTTTTCCAGTTTCTGCAAACATTCGATATTTTTAATTGATTTTCACTCACAGACATATAAAATGAATATTATATATCAAAGCGCGCTGTGGGTCTTTTAGATGACAGAAGGAAATTACATATTTAAAACGTATCTTCTAATGAATAAAGTAAGATTTTTCCTGTTTGTATTTAAACAAAGTAAGATTTTTTCTATATACAAAAGAAAAATCATACATTAAATTTATCTTTAAATAGGTCCAAAGAATAATTATTCATTTAAAATATGGATTCTAATAAAGGCGAAAATTATTAAATGCTTAGCTTCTAATGAGTAGAAAGGTAAATTTATTCTATTAAATTTTTTTGTGTGCCAAGATATAAAAAAGATTACTTTCATATTTTTATAAGAACAGCCACTGAAGGACTGACATTAGAGGATTATGAAACAAATTAATATAACATTTTCAAATTTTTTTATAATTTAATTTTTTTCACTTTTTTAAATTTTTAATGACTTTTTGATAATTTTTAACATAGATATTTAAACTTGCCTTATCAGCAGAAAACATACTAACTATATAATTCTTATTTCAAGTGTCTGAAATTTTTTCTGAATGGTTATATATTTAAAATTTCCCTTCTCTTACAATTTTAACATTTCTTATATTATATAATTACTGTTATATAATTAAAAAAATGAAAATTTTCAAATTTAAAATTGAAACAAAAAGTGCTACAAATTTTAAAACAATATTTTAGGCGATCATAAGATGATTATAGAATTAAAGTTTGTATTAGTAAAATGGTTCGAAATTAATTTTTTTAAACTATTTTTATTCACATTATTTATTATTTTTGCTTTGTTATTTAGTTTTCATGAATTACTCTCTGATTCAATCTGACTTATATTTTGGGGTAATTTTTCGTTTCTTTATTATTTCACTAAAAAATATTTAAAAATAAATCAGTTTGTTCCTCCTAAATAAGTCATTTTTACAATGAAATAATAATTTTATTAGTGGGAAATATATACATGATAAATATTAAAACATATTAAAATAAGTAATCGTTTTATTTTAGAAAACTTGATTTTGAAAATTGAAATCATACAGAATAATTTTAGTAAAATTTTTTTTTGTATAGCAATACCTCAATTTATTTGTTTCAGTTACACCACATAAATAATATTATATTACATTAAAATTGATTAGGTGTTGTTATTATTTAACAGCCACGTATACTTACTTATAAACTTTACCGAGTTTCTGAAACCCCAGAGAAAAAGCCGACTTACTTTACCATCATGTACGAATTTTGTAACAGTAAATAATAACTTACATATGAAATTAAAATAAAAACTAAAACAGTTGTGTGTGTGTGCTTTTTTGGAAGAAGAAATTGAAAATATAAACGAAACCATTAAACTAGCCACTAATATTCAGATTATATAAGAATATATCACTCAGTTTATATAAATTCCATTATTCGAAAAGTTTATTTCATTTATCTGTTGTTATTTCACGATCAAATAATGAATGCTTTGATTGCTTTTACAGTGCATCCCATTTCTCGCCAAATACAGGGAATGAATACCTGAGAATGGCAACCTAGTACCAAAGTAATCGATAACCAAGGAGAAGCTAGCTTTCAAGGTAGTTAAACTCAAAGTTACCAGATGGCGTTACTTAGGGAATTAAATACTAAATGTATTTTAAGCAGACCGGTGTCATTTTGTCTGATCATAATTGACATTTACTCCGCTGTGTTCTTATGAAGGTAGTTATAATTTTTTGATGGCGGCGCGTGATAAAGCTACAGATTTCTCAGAAAGATAAGAAGCGAGAAAAAATTAATGATTTCGTGGATAAATTATTGTAAATGGAATGAAAACGAAATTTCGATTAAAAGTGTAAAAATGGGTTATTTTTTTCTTTCAAATAAGCTGTTTTCTTTATTTTTTATTTTTCTTTCTTTTTGCAGAAAATAAAAACTCTCTGATTAAGTGAAATGAATGAAAAGGGATTTATCATAAATAAAAATGTTTTTCGTTCGTTTACAGTTATTTTTCAATTTTTTTACTCTTTCAGTAATTTTACGATAAAGCTGTGCCTCTGAAATATTTAATAAATATGAAGATAGAGTTTCCTTTTTTTATTACAAACTGAAATTACTTTTAATGATGAACAGTAAGAAAAACTTAGGGAAAAGACAATTTATATGACGTGTTGATACTGATTTACAATATTAATTACTTTTTATAATTTTTTCTTGTTTTTTTATTGCATGCGCTTCAAATTAAGCGAGAATTTATTGAAAACTGAAATTCTAAGTGTATTCAATTAAGATAATTCCCTTGAAGAATAATTTCTCTAGAAAAATATAATGTTAATCATAAAAAATAATTTTATTAATGTTCACTGAAGAAATTAAATTAAACAAAATATCAGTAAAAAAAAACTAATGCGTTTTCAATTTCTTGTTATTTTCATTTGCCACTCACACACATACATACATATACAATATCATCCTCCATTTGAATACTCTCTATTTTTGTAATATGATTTTCTGCTCTTCAGCATTGCTCCTTAAATGACAGTTTCTTTAGTCCTTTTGTTTAGATATATTCAAATATATTATATGAAGGGGATTTACAGATTTTAATGTCTGCCATCTCATGGTTACGTTTCCACAGAAGAGCTGGTCCAACTGAAATTTATAATTTAAAGTGAAATTCAACTAACAACAAACATCCATGACAAAAGTCGGAATCGAACTCACTATATGCTAAACTGTATGCATATTATTAAACAGCTCAACATTCAATCTACAATATAACTAACTATCCGTCAATTTGTAAGCAGCTTGTTGCTGTAGAAATCCAATTCAAATTAACAAATATGCTTCATAATTTAAAATAAATGTAATTTCTTCCTAATTTCTAGATAACAAAAAATGAAAAAACAAAAAAAGTACCTAAAAAGCAATATTATTGAAAAATAATTGAAAATAACAAAAGTGTTTAAACAATTAAAAAAAAAACTTTATATGTAACAAATATATTAAAAGCTGGATATTCTGCTTACCATACATTCTTTTAAAATAAATATGAATTAAATTATCAGGTAATATTTTACTTACAGGAGATATTCATAATTTTATTAACTTCTAAAATTAAAAAAATATTAAACTCTCCAGTAAATTTTAGCATTGAAGTAACTAAAAATTATTAGCTTAAATTCTAGCTTTTATAAAATATGTAATTTAATCTAAAAAAATAATAATTTGATTAAATTATATATTTTCTTTTTCAAATACATGATAGAAATTAAACTTCTTACTCGTATATTTTTAGTCTCTGAAGAACAACCGTAATCAAAGAATTCATTCGTATTATTTTTAATTCCTTTTCAAATAATGTTAAAATGTGCGACAAAATTTTTTAATAGAATAATAACAAAATCATGCTATTAAAAATACTCACTTGATTATAAATATTTCGATGCCTTATAGAAAAAGTTCTATATTAATAATTAAATTTCTCTTTTTAAAAAATAAATAATCTGTGGGAAAGAATTATTATTTAATTCATGAAATAATTGTACGCTTTTCATAATTCTTCTAATATATTTCAGGAAAGTAAGATATAGAAGGCACTTAATTTTACGTATAATTTTATATATATTATAAATTTTTTCAGAAAATATCTGTATAATTTAAATTTTTTTCTAATATGAATTTAATCTTAAAAAATTTACATGGAGAAATAATCTTTTAAGTTACCATGTAAGTTCTCAAAATTACAGTAAAACTAAAAAATTAAATAAATGCATAAAAATTACATATTTATAGTAAATAAAAAATTTATATATTTTTGTCTATTGAATAGTTTTTTGCAAAACATTTATGGGCTTTGTTTCTTGTTGTCTTTTATTAAAAAATTCCATAATTAATTTTAATAATATTGATTTATGAAATATATTTCGAAAATTGATTTAATTGAAGCAGAGAAAACAGAGTTGAATCACTTTAAATATTTTTCTCTGAGCATTATGTATTATCCCGCTTTATTTAGCCCATTATGAATTTTTATTTATTATTATATTTAGAAATGAAAAGCGTGTTTCTCAACAGAGTAATTTTAATAACGCTATTTAGATACCCATGCACAGCAAAGAATTACAGAAAGTGTTATTGATATTATTACACATTCACTTCTTAATAATTTTCCACTTTAGACGTAATTTTAAAAATAAATTTTATATAAGATACAAAATAGGGTTATAATTTTATTCTATTAAGTGAGAATTATATTATTTAATAAATTAGGGTATTAAAGATATTTTTTCCAGTGCCCATCCATTCTGATACATCTAACTTTTTAGTACAACAAAGAGCAGAATGAATAGCATTTCCTTTAGTATAAAACTTTCATTGAGTGTGAAATTATAGATCCAAAAGTTTCAACTTCTTAATTTAGAATTAAGGATCAAGCAAAGCAACCCAGATCTTGAATTCAATTCACAGAAGTATAATTTAACTTAAAGAACATTGCTACAGTGATACATTCTACATAGCTTAGTCGCTATTACCGGAAACAATAATTCCTCTGGGTCTGGTATAGTAATCACAACACACCAGAAATGAGATCGCCTTTTCTAACAATATTAAATAAATTTTAAACTATATTCATTTATAAGCGTTATATGTTTAATATTTCTAGAAATAATGATATATACTTAGCCATCATAATCTTTGTAGTTAGTGGCTCGTTTCGAAAGGATTTCACTAAGCAAATTTAGAAAAACGCAAAATCTTATACATCAGATTCCCCACTTATTATCTTGCAAATGTCCACGAATTAAAATCAAAAATTCTTTGAGTGAATTATTTTTAATTTATAGTAATTTTCTAATCAAAGTTTTATCTTATTAGTTAGAGTTAAGCACATTTTACATTGAAAAATGCATTAATAGGTGTGTTGATTTACTTAATATAGTTCGATATGGAAACATGAGAAAAATTAGCTTTCATAACGTAATTTACATAAGTGATTGGTATTGCATAATCATAATATAATACTTATATTATTATTGCTAATATATTATTATTTTCTTTTTATGCTCCTAATCTGTTAACATTAGAGGGAGGATTAGAGAGATTTAATAACACCCCTACTGTCATCGCGTTAATAACATCGTAGAAAACTCCGACTTGAAAGTAGTTGGAAATTTAGCATATAAATGTTAAATCTGACTACAAAAAGTTAGTAGATAGCTGCAAAAAGTGGTTTATTTAAGAATAAGTATCGCACATAATTATAAATATACCATAAAAATGAAATATAAATAGTTTATGATTTTTTTTGCTTACAATAAAATAATAATGATATAATATATATAAACCATATATTTTTAACATGTCTAATTTATTGAATTATATGATAATATATATGCACATTATAGCAAAATTTTCATAATTGAAATAATTATTTTAAATAAATATATTTAAAGTTTGTATAGGTATTCGAATTAACACATACCATTGTTTGAACTAATTTCGCTGCATATTTGTTTTACATAACCTAGTTTACAGAGTAAGCTCAACTTCTCTTGTAAAATATTGAAATACTTGATTTAAAAGAAGGTTTTGTTGAATCCTGCCACAATTTAAAAAAAAATAACATCCGTTATTAGTGGAAAGTTTTCTTAAAAAGGAATGCATCGAAAATATAAAAATCTTTACAAAAGTTAATGTTCCAAAGTTAAATTTCCCTTTACGAAACAATATAAAGGTATAAGGAAATTCTATTTCAAATTATCTCTATTACATCTTTTCGTAACTAACAATTATTAACATAAATAAATTAAATATTCATTTATGAAACAATGTAAAGGTAAATAGAAATTGGTTTCAAAATATTTACAACTGATTTTATTATTCCTTACAATACAAAAATTTTGGATACTTCAGTGGAAAAAAATCTAATCTAAATTAAATAAAAAGACATTTAAATTAAATTAAAATAATAATAAATAATTTTAATATATGATTAATGAAATTAAAAAAAGAAAATTCACTATTTGACAAAAAATTAAAGAAAATAGTAGCAATTATTCACTACAATGTGATGCAATTAATTAGCATATTTAAATCAATGCTTAATCCAATTAATGTATAGAAAATTTTAAATTATAATTTTTATTTTAAGAAAACAATATAAAAGAAAAAGAATGTAATGTAAATAAAACACGTAATTAAGTATAACTGATTAAATAAGTAAAAATATTTAAAGTATACAATATAATATTTATATAATATAGTATTATAATATGTTTGGCATTTTAATCAGAATTGAATATATGGGGGAGAAAACGTGAAATATGTTAAGGAAATTTTATGAAAAAAAATATGACAGATTCAAATTTAACTGAATATGAAATTATCATAGACAACTTTATTGGCTTAGATAATAAAACATCATTATAGTTTATTATTCAAGATAATTAAATAATAGAATAAATAAAACAACAAAAGATAAATATTTTCAAATGGGACATACATTTGTACGACAATAGTATTTTATTCAATGAATCGATGGTTTTCAACGATTATTTCAATCAATGAAATATAAAAAAATTAAATATCAATTTGATTGAAGAAGTTTTAACAATATGCCCAGAAAGACAGCGTATATCCACATGGAAAATATGGGAAAAAAAGATAGTGAAAATTGATAAGTATTACAAAAGAAATTTAAGGATTAATTTATTGGGAGAATAAAATGTAAATCTTTTTAGGAAATATTTTTTGGGTGAAATGAAATAATCGTGTCATTAATGAATAAATAAGAACATTTTTTATTTAGTTTACGCAAAAAAATAGCAAAATAAAATAAATAAATAAAGTGATAACATTTTCTGAAAAAAAAACTGCATTTATTTAGAAAAACATGATAGAAATAGATTCAATTCATTAATATAGCAAATTATTCGGTATAGCCTTTTATTAAGTTGCTGAATAAATTAGATCACCAATTATTAATGCATAAATAAATAAGCTAAATAGTGAGTAAAATAAAGCCGCAAATATTGATTAATTGAATTAAATTTTTTATATTTTCTAAATAGAAATTACAATTTTTGTTTAACTCTTCTGAAAAAATCCTGTAACTATCAAGAATATGTGATAAAAATTAAATAAATCGAGTAAATTAACTGAAAACAATATCCTAATGAATAAAATTTATGAAAACATATGTAATTGTTAATTTTCAAACAATAATAAATAATATTTGTATAAATTTCTTGATTTTTCTTCAGATGATAGTTTTCACATAAGAATTTGTTTGATGGAAGCAACATCACATTTAAAATTTTATGTTTTATTTTAACATTATTTAATATCTCATTAATTAAAAATTTAATATTTTTTTCACTCAAAATTTTTTTATTAATTTAGAAAGCAATAAAATAATAACGAATGAAAAAAAAATAATTTATAAATATAATAATAAAACTATTATCTTTAACATATATTAACACATTTTTTCTGTTATTTTTTCAAATGTTTTTTTTTTTTTTTTTCACAAAGAAAATATTTAGAAAAATTGTTGCCAAATTTCTACGAAAACAACAGCAAATGCACGACTTGTGCAAAGGAATTTAATCTTATTTATTCAATACGTGCTACTCCCCCCCCCCTTTTCTTCAAAAACGAAACGATAAGGATCTTTTTCCAGTACAGAAACCCTCGATTGCCTCTCATTTGTGGGGGGTGGTTGAGTAGGCCAAGATGCTCCTTTTAATCTGCTTGCTCTGCACTTTCCATCCTCGAGTGACTACCGCAAATGAAGTAGGGTAAAAATCCCCTTTTTCGATAAGGGGAAAACATGGGAATATTTTCAAGAAGCTGTTGTCACAGGGTTCTCAATTTCCCCCAACCCATCCACATGAGAGTGCGAGAGTATGTGAGGAAGGAATTGGGTTTAAGATTCGAATTGGTGTGATCCTTGAATACCCTATCGTTTGCTTTTAATGGATGACGGAGGGTGGATTACTGGTGTTTATAAGCCTATTTAATGGTTTAATTTTAATAAGAAGGGGAAAAGGTTAAAATCCAGTAAGAATATCAAGCCTTGGGCAATGTCTGCATAGCTATCTTTAAATTAAGTAATAAACAGTACTAAGAGAGCTATAGAGAATTACGGATATTTTTTATGATCATTTAAAATATTGTCTTAGTAAGTTTATATAAGATAAGGTGAGTTTATATATGATATGATATATAAGATAAAGCCTTTGAAAATCTTCGTGAAAAAATCCTCAAATAAGTCATTCTTTATTTATTTTTATTAAAATTAAGTTTCCGATAACCTTTTCAATTTAATTTAAAATACAAAGCCAGAAATCTTCACGTGTTACTAGTCTGAGGCAAATAAAGGGTTGAAAAATGTCTGTGGTAACAGAAATTAAATAACAAATAGTAATTCTATTTTAATACTGATAAATTAATTGCATACATGCCAACTGAAATCATAAAAAAGTCAATTCCGTGTACAAAAAATCTTGTTTTTAAGACACTGATGTAGTTTTGTGAAAACTAAGCTGTTCAGCAATTGTCGTTTAACTCTATGCCAATGTTAGATTAATAGGCAATACCCCTCTCAAAAAAATTTCCTACAATCAATAAAATTAATTTAAAATATTTTAAAATAAATTTAATGAATCACATAGAAAATATTAATGTGATCATTTCGAACTGAACATAATTTTATTTTGTCATAGTTCTTAGTTTATTACGTTTTACAACAATTAAAATTATTTTAGTTTAACAAAAGCTAGAATTATTTCTATGATTTTAAATCAGTCTTTAAATAACTCGAAACAGTTTTGGTAGTTATAGTTTGTTTTAAGGATTGTAATTTTATATCATATGTGGAAGAAATTAAAGAGTGGCAAATCAAGTTTATGTACTTAACTTTTACAATTCATTTTCATATTAACTCAGTATCTTAAAAATACAACTATTATTTTATTTCGGCCTGATTTTCAAAATATGGAATGGAAAAGAAAGGAAATAATTTTCTCAATGTTTTTGAAAATAATATAGCTATAAAAATTATATAATCTAATTTATATATTAGTAAATTACATTATTATTTAAAACTGTGAACTGAATATATGTTTTAAAAATAACTCAAAAAAGAACTTTTCATCCATTTGCAAATAGATGATAACGATAACTTGAATCTATTAAACAAGTCAAGACTCATTATAATGAATGTTAACCCAAAATATAAAAGTAATTAAAATATTATATTTTAATTTAAGTAATTTACTCATAAATGGTACAATAAGAACAATGCACCTGAAACAAAATCGAAATTAACCATACAACTGTAAAATATTAAATAAAAAATAAATTAAATTAAAACAATTATTTTTATTGATCTACTAATGTTATATACAACCGATAGATGGCTGCACGAAAGAATGAACCTATTTCAGATCATGCTATCACATATTTATTATTAAAACTTCCATATGAAGAAACATTGAAACCATTAAATTCATCTAAGTTTATTCTCTTTAAGAAAAGCACAACAAAATACCCTCAATTAAAAAACTGACAAAATGTATAAAATATTTATTTCAAAAGAATTTCCGAATACATTTACTCTCTTAGAATGCTAAATATTTCAGTTTTCAACAAAATAAATATTTTTTTACCGCCCGATCGATAAGACGACAAAATAAATGATTTTTACACTCTCATCACTGAAAAGAGAAAAAAAAGAACTTTCTTAGATGTAATTTAGAGCGTTGATCGCGTGTCTAAGATTTCTTTCCCTTATCGACTTCTCAACAATCGATATACAACAAGGTGGAGGTGGCATTTGAATGTTATTTTTACACTCAAAGTTAATCTAAGAAGGCGAGCTTCATCACTCCACTATGAAGTGAATTCTTTTCTTAAAAGTATGTTCTGGACTCATTACTAAAAGATTACCGCTTCGATGTTTTTCAAGCCAAATGAAAATGATATTACTTCACATTATAAATTGCTGAGTCATAAGTAAAGGAATCTGCTAGAAATTTTTATGAAATATTTGCTGGGGTCAAATAACAGAAAATGATGTAATACAAATAATTAATTAAATTTACAGACTTTTTATAAAAATTTATTTGAAGATTGTATTTATACAGATAATTATGTACAAAATAAAAATGATCCATTCAATTTTTAAAATTTTATTAGAATTTGAAAACCAAGCTCTTCATTCTGATCTTACTTTAATTCTCAGATTGCGGTAAGAAAACATGCGAAGCCTAATTATAAAAAACGAATCTTGACGATCCAATAACAAAAATCTTACCTACAGTAGTTTTTCTAATCTTACATCTGGAAACTTTAAGGAGGTCAAAGATACTGTGATTAAGACGTGAAATTCAAAAAAATATTTTTAATTTCATGCCTTAATCACAGTGTCTCATGCCTTAGCGGCAGTGTCCATACCTTAATGACGGAAAACGAATAGATTGCACTTTATAAAATATTGTTGATAGAATTCTCCATGTATTGCCTTCATTTTATCTCCCATAATCTCATAAAAGTTTTTGTAAGTATATATATATATATATATATATATATATATATATATATATATATATATATATATATATATAAACTGCCTTTTAAATGAAAAAAATGTATGTTATATTTCATTTAACATTATGTTAAAAAAATTTTCTTATTGCAAATAAATTGCTAGCTATAAACTGATATTTAGAAAAATCAACACAATTGTTAAGATTTATCTTATAGTAATCTCACCTATTTATTTAGCAAAGAAACTATGTATATAATTTTTAGATTTCGTTACTTTGTGTAATATAGTTATTTTGAATTAAGTAAATTGAATATGCCCGCAAGTTAGAAAAAATTCTTTTGATCCCTTTTCTACAATATTCAAAAATTTTCTGCAAAATTCAGGTTTTCTGATTTTTGCAGAAATTCTTTTTTTTTTTTGTAAAGAAAAAGGTAACTTAAAATATTTCTTTTGAATTTAAAAATGTGAAAAAAAGAATCTTTCTGAAGAAAAATGAGCTCAAATAACTCCACTTCAGTTTTAATTATCTACAACATTTTTCTGTCTGTTGCTGTTTAAAAAATAACGCTTTCAAAATAAAAAAAATAAAAAGAATTCAAATAAAAAGAATTATAATTCTTTCTGTGAGTGTTTAAAATTTCCATAACACTTATTTCTCTTACTAAAAGCCCCTCGTTTGTTCGTTAACTTTTAAAGCACTTATTTTGCAATTCTTTTGCTTTTATTTCTATTTATTTTTTTACCGTTCTTTTGTTGCTCCGGGGTTGAGTAGTTTTTTTCCTACCTCTTGTGCTTATGATTCAGCTCGATGTAATGAATAGGTTAATTCTGAAACTTATAGCCGCGGTGATTAGGTTTTTAATAACAAGATGAAAGAAAGAGGATGTTGGCGCTTTTTTTCTTCTAAATATTAGCCAAATACTTATTAAGTGAGAAAATGCTTGCGATGGATATTACTATAAGTCTTTGAACAAGGTTTCATTATAAGAAATCCTTTTTTTTAACACTAGTTTCGGTATCTCATAATTTTCTAATTTCTATAAAATTATTTCGACGGATGCTTATAAAAATACTCACAATTTTCCTATAAGCTTTTACTTTTTATTTTGCTCAAAATTTAAGTTATAATATAGTTACCTTCTTTTCAACTTTTATATTATGCATATACATATATTTAATATAAAAGTGATATATATATAATATAAAAGAGGGAATGCTTTGTATTCTGAAATGTTTTTATTTACCTTAAATTTAATATTAAAACTCTTCAAAAATTCAATTTTTATTTGTTTTTTCACCCATCTTTTATATTCTTAGAAAATTTATTTAAAAAGTTAGTAAAATTATTGAATGTGTTGACTATTATACAAATTTAGCAAATAGATTGTCTTTTCGATATGTAATAATTTATTTCTCAGTTTTCAGTTATATATTTTTAGTGTGAGACATTATTTTTTATTTTTAAAAATTTTATCCATAGATATATAACGTCACTTTTGCACTTTTTATATTTGTCACAAGTATAACACATTTTTTTCTAAAATGTTACTTTAGTTTATGTTTTAATATTTATCGTATAACTAACTTTTCAATTCCATTTTAGGGAATACTTGATTTTTCAAGTTTCCATGATAAAAAATAATAGTATTAAATAAATAACTTCCTATGTTTTTAGAATTCCCGGAAATGTGATGCATTTTATGTCACATGAACTACCTAATATTATTTCTTAATTTAATTAATATAAGAACTAAAGCTTTATTGTGTTATTCTTTGCTCTCATAGCTTATACGTCTTTCAAATTCCAAATTATTTTTTTCAAAAGTTATATTCTTTTATAAATAAAAAATGTTAAATTCAAGAGTAGTTTCAATAATATTTAAAAAATATTCTCTAAAATTCAAAAATGAAATACAAGATTTGAAAATTTAAGTTTTTTAAAAAAAACTTTTTAAAAATTTTATTAAATTATATAAATTTTTAAAAAATAATTTAAAATTTCCATTTTTTTATTTATTACTTCATTGCTTAGTAATTGATTATCGCAGAATATTAACTTCTACTTTAATTTTCAATCAATCTAGCATTTTACATTTAATAATTCATATCATCCTAAACATAAAAGTTACTTGTAAAACTTTGTAAAATATAACTTTAAAAATCAATTTTTTTCATTTAAAAAATTCATAACTTATTACTCTTGAATCATATTACGAATATTCATCCTATACTATTGGAAATTTGAGAATTATTGTTTGAAATTGTGACTCGAGGCGAAAAACTATTGAAATACTTAATGTTTTACTTTAGACACATTTAAACTGACAAATTTTAACTTTAGCTTAAGAATACCTGTCACATTCATAATTTGGCTAATAAAGGACAAGTTAAAGTGGCATGAATTTAAAATAAAAAATTATTCAAAAACTTCAAACCGAGACATAACCTAATAGTAAGATTTGAAGTAAACTTTTAGGCTTGAATTACTCTAGATTTGTCTCAAGGCTCTAATGAGTAATGGAAAAGGAAAGAAACAGATATTTTACTTATAACTTTTGAGTAAATTTTTCAGTGTGAGTACTTGGGAGATTTCCAGAATTTTTTTCGGAATGTTTAATATTTTAAAGAAAGAAAAACGAGGTGAATTGTAAAACCCTTACGTGACATTTCACCTATACAGGTATTTTACATGCAGTTTTAAATATAGAACTTAATAATATTATTCACATATACTTCAGTTGTATTTTGTTAATTGTATCTAATTACTAAAGTTCTTTTATCTTAGTAATTTGATTGAAAAATTTTTAAAAATAGAATTTATATGTATTAATAAAGATTAATTAAAAAATAAAATATTTACAAATAATGTACTGATTTACCTAATGAAATTATAACGAATAATTAATTCATTTACATTTTTATATGTGAATTAGACTTATTTTACATTTTCACTATTTACGCTACTCATTAACCTAATATAACTAAGCTATTTTTAATAAGAAATATTTTAAAAGAGAATAAAATTTTAATTTATAATGGGGATAATTTATTATTCAATTAATTTCTAATCGATTGCTTTTTATAATATATCTGAGAAATCTCTTAAATAGCTCCCTCACGTTCTATTTACTTTAATAAACTATTTTAAAAGAAAAACAGAACTTGCTCTTTTAATTGAGAAATTTAGCAGATTAACTAATTTATCTTCTCTTAATAATATTACTGATAAATAACATCAGGAATATATTTTTTGTAATGAAGGGATAATCCGATTATGATCAAAAATTTACAAATGTATTTCATCATATTTTTCAAAAGAATTAAATTTGTTATTTTTAAGCGGAACAAATATGATATTCATTGTTATATAAAAGCTGGGGAAAAAAAAGTTAAAAATTATGCTTAAATTCTTTGTATTATTACTTATTGCAAAACAATTGGAGTAGCAAAGAGGTAGAAATTGTCATTAATGATATTTTAATGTGCAAGTAATATATTTATTGTATTGTTTGGGTATATGTATACCTTTTAATTCTTCAAATTATTTTACAAATTTAATGCTCGAATATAGTGACTACTTGATGTATATATTTATGAAGTTATATGCAAAAGAATAGATTAGCTTTTATAAAATAAATTTTCTTTTTTAATTCTAACTAAGTTCTTTCTTTAATTGAATATTATTTTATTTCTTCGAAACTCGTAATTTATACGATATTTAACTAAATTATATTTATTTTTAAAAAGTACATATATTTCAATGTAATGATTAATGACCTTTATTTTGCCAAATAAATTTATAATATATTAACAAAACTCTTTGTCAAATAATTTTACCATATATTAAGAATTTCAAACTAATTTACATACTATTATAAGCAAATTCAGTTTTTAAAATTTTGAAAATAAAATTTTTTATTTTTCTCATATTTTTATACAATTAACTGAAATTATACAACTAAATATATTAGATGAATTTAAATTGCGTAGTGACACTTATATTAATAAATATTAGGCTGGGGAAAAAGTAATCCATTATTTTTTCGGTAGATGTCTGTAGTGATCGATATCTCGTGAGGTATATATCAAACAATTTCAGATTTATGCTCGTTGGTAAGCTGACATTTGACACTAAAATATCATTTTGCGGTTTTTTGTTTGATTAATTCAGTTACGAATACAAGGTTTTAAAAAGGGAAGACAACAAACAGAAAATTCGATACATTTTCGTTTTTCTCTTGTAACGGCAAAAAAGATAGCCGGCTGGCTAAAACTGTGAAAGGTGTTTATCGTCCTATATAATACTGTAACAACCAGTTACGTACAATTTTTGTTTCGTCGATTCCGTTCGGGTATTTTTGATGTTAGAGATGCACCTCGCATGTGGATACAGCATCGTCGAAAATGTCTATAAAATATCAAAAACGGTCGAATTTGACCGCAAGTCAGCAGTAGTAACGCGCAAGACCTAAAAATCTACATGAAAACTGATTTAAACCTTTTTACAAAGCGAATCCAAAAGAAGTTACATAAAGTTCACGTAAAAATAATGCATTTCTTTTTCCCCAAACTAATATTTGATACATTATGTGTGTTCATAAAATATATTTTATAAACTTTTGGAAATATGTTTATTTTGAATTTTTAATCCATGATCCACATAATTTATGTTTCAGCTATATTTAACTCAAACAAAACATAACAAAACTCAAAATCCATTAAGTCTAGGAAAATCTTTCTCATATTTATGGAATCATGAAACTTTCTGCTCGAAATTGATAGAAATATGTAGCAATTGTTTTTTTCTTTCAATACAGTAAAATTACATGACCCTTAATTATATATTAATTAATATTTAATATGTGTATACACAAAATTCATTAGTTCTTTTAATTTGGAAGATAAAAAGTGTGAATTCTCTTCCAAATTTTTGTGAATTTTAAAACAAATAATACCATTTTAAAATAAATGCCCACAGCACAATGAATAAAAAGCAACAAAACAAAACTATATAAAAAGTTGAATAGTTTTAAAAATTGCAAATTTTTAAAAGACATCAGAATGACTTAATAAGTATATAAATTATGTGACAATTGTATATAAATTATGTGACAATTGTATATAAACTGTGTGATAATTAAATTTATTACAGTAACATTTATGAATTAATTTGATATAAGGATACCATTTAGATTTAAATTTCACAGATATTTCTTTATAAATGAAATTGAATTATTTTGTGTGAGGATCAAAATTACTTTCGATAAAAATTTAGTTTAAATTTTAAAATAATTTTTTTTAACTATTTTTGTTTTTAACTATCAATGTATAAAAGTTTTTTTATTTAAAATTATTCTTTTATTGATAAAATCTCGTAAAAAGCCTTAGTTTTAAATATTTTATGATATGATCAAAGATAACATCATGAATATTGTGTCTGTTCAAAGTCAGTAAATTTGGTTGTAAAAATGCCGAATGCATCAGTGAAATCCAAATCAATTTATACAATAATACTAAGTCTCTTCAAAATCTAAATCATAAAAATCTAAATAAATGAAAACAAAATAAGTTTTTAAATATTAGTTTCAGATAAGAAATTAATTAAATTTAAAAAAAGCAAAATAGGAGTTTTTGATAAAATAATAAAAGAAATAAAGAATGAATGATCTTCAAGTTGCAGTCAAAAGTTATTTTAATTACATTATTGAGTAAAATTTCAATTAAGTAAAAATATGAAAACTTCTTTGTCAACATATATTGAATGATAACTAGAAAATAATGAATAAGATTTAATATACTAAAAATGTTTTCTATACTATTAATTTTATTAACTCACTTTAATCTCAATATTTAAAAGTATCAAATATACCTTCATAAAATTTTTTCCTAAATTATTCTTTTAAAAAACATTTTCCTAAGAACGAGTAATAAATTTTAAAAATAGTGAGCATCAAATTCAACTACAAAACTTGTTTTAAAAAATAAATTATTAAAATATGTGTTAGGATAATTAATTATAATTGTAAAAATAATAAATTTAGTTATTCCTAAGAATAGTAATTATTATTGTTTAATTATAAATAATTATAGTAATATATTGTGTATTCTGATATTTCGGATTCATAATGATACTATGTGAACATAAAAAAAATTATAAATACTAGTATTAAAACACTTATCTAAAAAATCATCCTTAAATTAATTTGCTTTTTACTTTGATATTATTTCACTTCAATTATGCATTCTTTGACAATTTAACATGAGAATAGTTAATTAAAAGTTACAAATAATAAAATTTTATGTAAAAACATTTCTTAAAAATAGTAGTTATCAGAATAATAACTTAAAGGAAATATCAAAAACTAGTTTTGATTTATTTTATTATTTCAAGAATTCATTTTATAAGCTTAAATATATTTTTATTAAAAAATTTTAAAAACGATACTATTTGAAGTCCGTTTTTCTTGAATTATGTAAAGAAAAAGAAAATATATATTTCTTCTATTGTCCTGCATGTTGGTTTCCCCTTCAGTGGATATTTTCTGCAGTGAAGGGATTTTTACATGGTTCAAAGAGAAAGGTGCTTTTTATTTTTCCTCCTGAGATAGCTTGTTAAATAATCTCAATAGCGGCTATAAGAATTAATTAATTGCATTTTCTCTAAAAATGATAAATTATGAAAAATGATAAACCATGTATTTAGCATTTTTACTTTGAATCTCTTATTTTTATTAAGATTTATAGCAATCTTGTCTATTAATGAGGGGATTTCTTTTTTAAGCTTTCTATTTCCGAAGAAATAGAAAAATAAAATGTCATATATGGGTATATTTTTTATTTTAGAGACATATTCATATCTTCAGCTATTCCGACCATTAAAGGATATCTCTCCCTAATATGCATTATTTGACTTTAATATATATGACTTTTTATAAAAATGAATGGATTCAACCTATGATTTAAATATTAACATATGACTTTTAACTTTATTTTCTGAAAAACAGATTGTAAAATTTAAATTTATTATAAAAAAATTAGTTAAATTTTAAAATTCAAATGATAATTGGATTATATATTATGTTTTCTACAAAATTTTATGACTATTTTCTTCTTTTATGTGAAAAACGAGAATTTTTTTATTCATTAAATACTTGAAAATATGATCATATTCATATATATATATGTTCACACCCAAAATAAGATAGTACTTTCATATTTTAAAAACATGTATGGCAAACAAATTAAATAATTATTTAAATAATATCTTTTTCTTGCTCCTTTATGTTTAATTATTTTAATGCACAAAGTATTTGAAGTATTTTTCCTTTTGCATAAAGAACTATTTTTTGCATATGGTTTTGAAATGAAGAATAATATTAAATATTATTTTTAAATAAAATAATTTAATTAAGTATATTTATTAGCAGAAAACAATGAAAATTATGTCAAAAGTAATATCTGTTGGTTTCATTATAAATAGTTTATTAATTAACATTTTTATTCAAATTAGTTTATTCAAATATGTTAAATATATTCAATGAAATTGAAATAAATAAAGAGAAAAAATATTTTTTATTTATGTTTCAAGATCTATTATGTTAAAATAATTTATTATTTTTCAGTTTTTTATTATTAATATCAATGTTTGTCATTATTTCTAAGTTTTAAGAAATTATCTATAAATTTCTACAAAGAATCAACCAACATTTTCATATGAAGCAAAAAGCTCTTTTTTAATGAAGTTTGTATTTTACATTTATGGTGTTTCTTTCATACTGTATTTGTCTTTCATACATAAATTTTGAAATTTAATTTGAGCTGTTAATAATTTAAAAATTTAATAAATTTTTATTGATTTATTACATGTTATTTTAAATATGAATATTTAAGATTTACTTATTTTTAAAATTCTATTTAGAAATTGATTATTGATGCTATAAATATATTTTAAATAAATTATTAATAATAGTTTGAATTAATAAATGCATAACTTTCTGCTATTAGAAGTGTCATTTATGAGCAAGGACCTTCAAAAAATACCTTAAGTATCTTCTTTGTGCTTTACAACATAAACAAAAATATACAATTCACGGGATTGAAACCCTCTCCAGTTTCATCCCTGAAATACGGTGATGAATCTGTAACAAATTATCAGATCAACTGTAACCGACTATAATGCGAAACGCCAATTTCAGTTTACAAGTGTCAAAAAAGCAGAACTTAATCTACCCAGCCAATCAGATTACGCCTGTTACTGATCTTCTCCGATACAAGAATTAACGCCGGATCCTTTTCCGCTTTCCCACCCCCATAGCTATCCCGCCTCCAGCGTAAAGATATCATCGGCCCGTTTTTTCCCCGTTTTCTGATTCGTTTTATTTTCCCGAATCATTAGGTCTTCGTTTCCTCAGCGTATAGTCTGTTTTTGAAGTCTATTGCAAGTATGTTGAAAGACGGGAATTCATTCCTTTCTTTTTTAATTTTCCCCTCTTTTTCCATATTCTTTCCAGTGCTTTCTGGAAAGAGAGAATTTAAGGAGTGCTCTCCTCTTCATTTCTAAGATATCTTAAACAAATAAAAAATCCACCATTTTTGTCCTGATTTTCGGAAAAATTAAATGTGTAAATTAATAATATATGTCAGTTTGTAAAAATAATAATGATAAATTTGTAAGGAATGCAAAATAAGAAAATTTGGAGTTTACCTTTTTTATAATTACAATACACTATTTATTATATATTATAAATATACTATAATTAAGATAAATTCTAACTATATACTTATTTTTAAATTTGAATTCTTATTCTTAATATTAAGCACTTAGCGCACTTTTTTTAAAATAGAACCTGAAACAAAATTAATTCTATTATTTATGAACAGAGGTTTTAGAATTTCTGTTTTGGGAAAATAATAAAATATACAAAATTAATTCAAACCTTTATTCTAGTTTTGGGACTTAATAAACTTTGTAGATAAGAGTCAAGCATTGATTGAAAGATATGCTTCGTTGTTGTTTATTTGTTTTGAAAACTTATGTATCCAACACCTTATCATTAAAAATAATATGCTGAAAATTGTTCATTGTTTGCGCTCTCGCCTTTGCTTCAATAGTTCGTTGGTTTGAATCCCAACTTGGGTATTTACGTTTGTATTGGTTAGGAATCCATTTTAAATTATAAGTCTATGTATAATTAACCCTCTTGTGTAGAAGTTGTCTACTGAGCTATAAACTTCTTGTGTATAGCATTATCTCCAGTATATCACTAAATTATCCCATTTTTAAAAAATTACAGCAGTAGGAAATATGACCCCGCCCGAAATATCTCGAGAGTGGCCTGTTTAGCGCGTCGAATATACACGATAAGGAGTTGATCTTCTTCTTCTTCTTAGAGAATACAAATATTACTTTATTATTATCAATTTTAATTTTGAATCCGTTTTATTAATTTTATTGTGGTATTATTTCAAATTAATTTTTATGAAAAGATGTTTGCTGTATTAGTTTCAGGAACAAATATATATGCAGAACAACAACCAGGCAGATCTGAGAGACAGAAAGCCCTATTTTATTAGTTTTAAGATTTTATCTTTATATCATGTTTTATATTTCTTTTTACTTAAAACTAATTTAGTTGTCTATTTTTAATAATAGTATGATAATAATAACTTAACTCTTTAAGATCGTATAATGTTCTTGTAAAATGTGAGACAAATACAACACATATAATAATTAAATAAATGCTTATCAGATTGTATATTAGATAAATATCAGGAGAATCTATAATTTATTTAAATAAATGTTTCATTGGGATTATAAAACCAATAAATTAAAATTAGAAATTATCAGTTGAAAAATTAATAAGTTTTTTTATAATGATAATGACAAATTCTTTATATTTAATATTCACATTATTTTTCTTAATTTGTCATGCGGAACTATTATTACTTTACCTTTGAGAAAGAGGAGATAGATCTATTATTTAATTAAATTTAAGTAAAATATTATAATTTCATTTATAAATGCAATTTTTTTTAACCATAGTATTTTTCCAAAACTACAAAATGTTTTATACATTGAAAATTAAAATCACAAACGAAGTATTTTCCTTATATTAAAATTTATTATAGTAACTATATGATGTTCAATAATTTTACTCAAAATTCACATTTACATTCGATTTCGAAATTGCTTAATGTAATTATTTTGTGTCCTAAAATGGAAGACGTAGAGAGATTTGGAGTTTTCGGGATAACAAAGATGCTATTTTCTGCCCTCACTCCCACCACCCTTTACTCCCTGTTTCAATCTGGCTGATACGATGCGCAAGCGCAGTGAAGAGCAAGAGGGGAGCGAAATCACGGAATAGGCGGGAGTTTGGTTTTGGGTGGGTGAGAAGTGAGGGTGGGATTTCGGGAATTAGATGAGTGAACGGAGGGGGGAGATTCAAGGTGGAGGAGGGGTGAACGAGAATAGGGAAAGTGAGAGTTGACAGCCACCGATGCCTCAGCCTTGTCCAAGGGGTTGTACATCAAGCTCCTGTGGATTCTCTGAATTGCAGTATTTCATTTAACCCTTATCTACATTGTTTCAATAATATTTATCTTAATCTTTTCAAATATTGAAGAAAACAATTTTTAGTGACATGCATCAAAAGTTAAGACCAAAAAAGGGAATCCTTGATGCTTATAAATTAGCTTAATAATATTAAGTTTAAAAACGGGCTACAATTCTTCACAAAAGATTTCTAATAAAAAATCTCTTAAAAAGTAGATTTTAGGAATCAGTTGAAGATTTTATTGCCGAAAATCGGTAAAGGGCATTAAAGGTAAATAAACTAAGGCTAATGGGCCTAAGATATGTCAGATATTCAGAGAGTTAAAACAGGCCTCAAAATAATATTTTAATCAAACATTTGAAATTTTTTTTAATAATATTAAAGCAATTAATTTTGAAGGAAAATTAATAATTACAAATAAGTAATTGTATCTTTGTTAATGTTATCTTTTAATGACTTATAACATTATGGCCATCTATAGGTGAAAATTAATACTAGCAAATAATTAATACAAAAGTACAACACGAATAAACGTCAAAAATGAATTTCACCTTTATGTCTAGAGAGAACGATGTAGAAAGATGGTAAAATATTCTTGGACACTTATTGTTTGCATTCTTTAGGCACTTTTTAAGATCATGATGGTTATTTGTACTTTTTGATACCTTCAAAATGTTCGGAAGTAAATTTAGGCTTATTCATAGCTTTCTATCAATTTGAAGCTATATGTATTTCCAATAGGAGAAATCTATCATACGATTACTATCAAAGTTATAGAAGACATTTAAATTATAAACAAGTTATTTTCTTTTTATTACATAAAATTTAAAACATTGCTGTCGACATCAATTATATAAATATTATTCCAAACTTTATTCGTATTTCAATTCCCTAAAATTTTCGTGTTCTAGAAACGAAGAAATATAGAAGCTTTCAAATAGACTACAAAATCAGATTTATGATATAAATCAAAATCAAAGATTTTTTTTCTCATCACAAACATAAGATCATAAAAAAATTCTTAAAAAGTAATTTAGATTTTTTTTTTTTTTGATAATATGATTTAGAATTTTTTTTGATTGATTTTTTTCTTGATAATAAATTGACATTCATTTCTATGTGTGACTAATGTTAAATAAATTTAAAATTTAATAATATAATATATTACCACTTAAAATAAATATAGTCAGCCGAAATAGTTTAACTAACGTTCATATTCATCAAAACCTATCAGATGCATTTTTTAAACAATTTTCTTAAAAGTTTATTGTGTTGGATAAAAGATAAGTACAAAGTACTATAGAATCAACTTATTAAAAAATTCTGAAAAGCTAACTTTTTATACTTTATTTTACATTTTTAAACTTCTAATATGTAATTGAAAATATTTAATTAAAAACCTAGTATATAGTATTCATCACTAATATATTAAAATAAATCACTAGCTTACATATTTTAACTAATTTCATATTTATAACTCTAAAAAATATTTCCAGAATAAATAGATTTTGTTGTAAACTGATGTAATTAACTAATGTTTTTTTTAATATAAAAGATTTAAAAACTCAAAAACTACTATCTTGAGTAAGTTTTTAGCTCTAAACAAGGAAAAAATATGATAAAGGATACATTTATTTGTAGTGTATTAGTGTTTAGATGTTGTAATAATATTAATATCTAATGTATCCGTGTTAAATAACATATCAATTTATAAAATCACTTTCATTTTTTATTTCTCACAAAAAATTCATTCTACTATAAGAAACTGCTACTACATTGTTACTCTCACAGGAATGAAAGAAAAATTTTGTGAAAAATTGATTATTTTACGAACGGTTGTTTTATAAAAAATTATTTATTTTACGAATGAATATTTTATAAAAAATTGTAACTCTTCATTAACGGATATTCGAATTGTTTTAAGAATGATTAAGAATTAGCGATTACGAATTATTTTATTAATAGATATTATATAAAAAATATCCTTTCATAAAATAAAATATCCGTTTATAAAAACAATATTCGTTTGTAAAATTACAATTTGCGTGCTTTCAATTTACAGAGATACAGCAATTTTTACAAAAATTTTCCAATTCATTTCGATGATCTTACTGTCCAAGCTTTCACTATACAATGCTAGTGGAAAGTCTAAATAATTATTACTATCAACGTGTAACCTCTTATTATTTAAAAAATTAAATTACAAAATGTATATTCTTTAAAGTTAAATAGTTAATCGCAGTGGAATGTAATGATGAATTTTACAAATTTCTCCACAGACTTTCGTGAAGAACTTATTGTATAGTGTTATTTTAGCATCAAAAAAAGTAAAAATTCAATTTGAAATTGGTTAAAAACCAGATAAATATTTTTATTTATTTCTAATTATGTATCAGTTAATAATCATTCTCTATGATTATTTACTTAAGTAATCTAAATAAAAAAATCAACTTATTTTTTGAGTAATTCCAATAATTATATATTTAACTTCTTCATTAAAAATAATATTATTTATTTTACTAATCACACAAATTATTTTATTAGTTATAGAATTTACGTTTTTATTTAAAATCTCTAATCATCAATATTTTACTAATTTCAATTATAATAAAAAATTAAAATTATGAATTATAATTAATTAATATAGCAAGCCATAGAACTAAATAAAACTGCCATGGCTTCCATTATATGATACATTAAGATTTCTCATCTATCATAATAATATTAAGACAGAAATTTAAATTCTTGTAAAAACAATATGCATAAACTAATGAAAAAAGTTTACTTACTTATATAATATATTTTATGCAAAAAAAAAATCAAATACAAAATCCCTTATGACAAGCAGAATAAAATTTAAAAGATACTTATGTCTACTTAATCCATTCAGATCCATAACTTTATTTTTAATGTTCAAATAATCATTTTAAAATTTCAATGATGAGTTTACAAATAAATTTTAAAAAAATACTCGTTTTCACTATCTTATTTTACCTTTGAATAAAATTAATGTATGAATGTAGCAGAAAAATTTTATGACTAAACTTAAAGCTCACAAGATTTTTATTTCGTTGAAATTGCAAAAACACCTTATATAATCAATAATTTAACATTTTTTATTGTATCTTAAATATAAAAAGGTAACAAACATGCTGAAATTTGAAAAATTAATAATATATATTATATTGTAATGTATATACTCATATATATTTAAATAAAAGTAAATAATTTCAATAAGGAAAATTTAATGAATTTTAAATGAAGTTAAATAAAAGCGAATGAAATATTTAAAGGATAATAATGCATATTAGAATAAACATGTTAAATGATAAGTAAGGAAAACCTTTGTAAATAAAATTCTATGCTCACAAAATAATATTTGAAGAAAACAATCTCACTAAATAATCAACTATTACACAATATGTAGCTTAAACAAAATTATTGCATTTGAACACATATGAATCAAAAATGAAGACACTTTCAATCTCAATTCACATATTTTATTCTATAACTACACTTCACAAATGTAGTTAAGGAATGAAGTCTCCAAGAAAATGTAGCAAACACTTTTCGGTAATTAATGATTAATATTAAATAGGTTTTTTAAATATTTACCAATTTCATTCATTAATGAGCAAAAACTGCAATTTCAAAAATAACTTTTTACAACATAATAAACAAAAACGTATTTAAGAGCAAAATATTTAACTAGCATGAACAAATATAAAAAATAAGTTTTCCGTATAAAAATCAGTAAAAAAATATTTTAAATGAAAATAAGTAAATTTTCATTTTTTTTTTTAAAAAAAAAGAATTTGTCAAATTTTAAGGTGTTAAGAATTTATTTAAATTGAATTGATTTAAAAAAAAAATAAATAAATTGAAGCCTATTTGCTCAAACTTTAAAATGTAGTTTTAAAATATTTCACGAAACACTAAATTTATTTAATGACTGCTTTATTTGACATAAATGGCATGCAAATGTATTCCCTGATGTATAAAAAAAAATTTGTTTTATTTTAAATAAATAAAAAAATTAGGAACTTTATTAAGTAAAATTAAAAACTATACAAATACAAAAAGTGATCGAATATTATTCAAAGGAAATTATTAATTAATAAATATTGCTTAAAAAGCTGCAAAAGATATCAAAAGTAGGTGTATAACGAATTAAAAATAATAATTTTCAAAAAGTGGGGAATTGTAGTAAAATAATAAATTTCTTAGTCAAGCTTGCTGAATTATTCAAGGAATGAGCAAATTTGTTTTGTTTTTTAAACAAAATTTTGAATGAAAGCATTGACTAAGTATTTGTTATCTGTAACATATTAAATAATATATCTGCAATATACTTTTGCAAATATTCCTTTGCAAATAAATAGGAAAATAAATATCATAAAAAAACTAAGTAATGAGCAAATTAATCAACAGTAATAAATATCAATTTAATAGCATAATTAGACTAATGAACCTGGGTAAATAAAACTAAGTAAAAGCATAATAAATTCAAAAGAATCAGAAATTTTAAAAAATGTATTGTTAAGGTTAAAGTAATCCTAAAATACCCCAAGAAAGAAATAAATAGATGATATTTTCTAAATAGCTTTAGAATTCTGATAAAGTAGTCCATTGAAAAACTTCTTAAGTAAATAATTTAATAAAATTGGAACTTTTATAAAGAAGTTGAAATAATTTATCTAATGTGAATTAAAAAATGCCCAATAAAACTGATTGAAACTGGTTTACAAACTAATTTTAACAATATTAACAGAGATTATTTTGAAAAATACGTATTAACTCGCTAAATTATAAATAAAGAATGTAGAAATTTTGATTAAAAAAATGTATGTGTCCTTAATACTTTTAGTTCACATACTAAGAGTAATAAAGGAAAGTATATGTAAGGGGTATACTCTAAAAAAATAAATATTTAACAGACAGATATTTAATACGGAGATAAAACTTATAAAAACAAATAATTAAAATTTAAAGAAATTCTGAAGTTAAATTTTAAAATGAATTGTGAGTTAGTTTTTAAAGAAAATAAAATATCTAACTATTACTGATATAAAGTAATACACTATTGCATTTGTGTACAAAAAATGTTAAAAATTTTCAAATATGAATAACAACATTTTTAAAATTTTCCCAAACATAATAAACTAGCTAATATTTCAAACTAATTTAAGTCAACTAACAAAAATGATCAAAATTATAAATTATTGATTAAAATAAGATTTTGCTCAAATAGTTGATAGCTGATATAGCAGGTGGCAGATATTTTTCTATCCTTCAGTTAGACATTTTGTGCCTTCAATTCTGATTTTCAAAGTTGGAATTTAACAAGGTATTTTTTGAACAGAAATTACTATTGAATAAGCTCTTTTTTAAAAGGAATGACCATAAACTTACTTTATTAAAAAAATCGAAAACTAATTTTATTAAGTGTATCAGTTAAATATATTTAATCAAATGGTGATGAATTGTATTGTGTTAACCTTGTCAAAAATCTTTTTAAAATAAATCTTAAATTGAAATTTCATTTATTTCTTATTATTACTTTCATTAGTTTCTATAAAAAACATAAAATACTTTTGTTTTTCATTTAATTTAAAAAATAATTTGAAGTATAAAATTATATATATAGAGAAAGTTATTATTTACAAAATTAGTTAAAAAAAAAAAAAAAAAAAAAGAATGTTATGAAAAATGTCTGAATATAAACTTTTATTTATATTTTAGTTATACAATTTAGTAGTATAAGTTTTTGTGAACACGAATAATTGAGTATAGATCCACCCAAAAACTATGCACTCATGCCCTATGCACTCTTATATGAATGCAGTTTCCGAGTGCTTCTTATTATTAAAATTTGAATACATAAAAATGTAATTATTTTTAACGAATATAAAATTATATTTAAAAAAGCAAAATTCTTAAAAATCTAGTTTATGCATTTTTCATCAGAGTTTAAATTCTTGCTTGCAAATAAATTCTTCAGTATAAGAGAATGAACAAATAAGTAGTGTAGCGATTCGTTAATTATAAATTTTAAAAAGGAGGTAGTAAAAAAATTAAAAATTAAAAAGAAATAATGTAAATCAGAGTAAGAGATTTATTCATAGTATTATTTTCTCCTGTTCTCCATTCCATTTTCTCACAAGTGAAACATAAATTTTTTGACAGCCCCTGATCCTCATTCAAAACAAATGAAACATACTGTCTACGCATGAAAGTAAAAATCAACATTTTAAGGACCTACTGTGTCGGTAACTGACTCACTTTTACTTTCTTCTTCACAAAAAATAACAGTCACTCAGTTTTGTTTTCAGTATACAGTCTTCTCAACTTTATTATCTGGTTCAATTTCCATATAAAAGAACTATATCTCCCCTTTCTTTCCCTTTTTTTATAAAAAAAATTCTCCAAAAGTGGGGAGGTTGAGATTCATTTTTTTCTTACATTTTTATTATTTCCTCTAAATCTAAATTTGGTGTGCAGAAGAATAAGGGAAAAAATACCTCCCTTTTATACCGTACAAAATGCTTTACCTACCCCCTGCTGACGTCAAATCATGGTTTAAAATCCCTCTCTTCTTCCCTACTTTCCTTTTTTTTTCCTCATCTCGCTTATTTCTTTTTCTTCAGTTCTTCAATGAAATAAGTTCTTTCAGTAAATTCAAAAGAGCCAAACCCCTAAAAACGTTTTTTGGCGGTGTTGTAACAACAGGAGAAATCGGTCGAAGTTATTTTTCCATCGCGTGAGAGTCGAAAAAGAAGGAAAATTCGATTTCGATTCTTTCAGTTACTCCCCAATGTCGATTTCAGACGCTTAGATCTCAGTAAAAAGTTCTTTTTAATAGCGTAGTAAAACTTCTAATGAAATTATATTCTGAACGATGAAGTAAAGATTTGAATGAAATTATTTATTATAATTTTATTTGAAGTCCTTTACATATTCGATTGAAATGTATTTGGAAACATCTCACTTTCCTTTCAAACTTAAAAGAAAAGTTTATTCATAAAAAGAGTATTTATTGATGTTCAGTTTTGCATTTATATGTGCCTTTAGTTCAGATATTTTATACTGATGGATAAGCACATACACACACATACAGATATATATACTTCTTAATAAATAAAAAGGCCAAAACTACCAATGGAGAAACTTATAGTTTCTGAACTCTGCAAATTTTATACGCATTTTAATTTATTACAAAATAATATCAAGGGGAATAGGAAGAATTAATACTTTTATAAATTCCATTAAAGTCTGTTATACAAATCCTAATTAGTAAATATCTCAAATATATATGTATACATGTAATATGAAAGGGCATTTAAAAATGAAAACGTTCTAATCACACAAAATAATTGTCATTTTATAATTTACACAGGTTTTCATTATCCCTTGTTTATAAAATATAATATTTGAAACTATTTACATGGTTTCCTTGCTTTGAAATATTACTAATCACTGAAAATAGTGATCATTTCGTGATCTTTTCAGATTTTATTTTATAAATCATTTTTTATTTCTTTACTTAATAAAACACTTAACGCTATTTCATGGTATCTTGTTTTTTTCATTAATTATAAGTAATGAAATTTTAACAATTTTCCTTCGATGACATTTGCAAACTAAAGTACATATTGATACTGGATGATAACTATATATTGGGTAACATTTATCGAATGACTGCATACAAATAATTTATCTTTCCTATTATTTCACGAATCTATAGATCAACATTTTGTCTGGTCTCTTAGAAGCTTAATCTAATACACCTTATCTTTCCAAACTCAAATACCAATGTTGTGTCTATGTACTTCTGGCTTTCTTGCCTAACATTGGCGACAAATCAATACGCCCGAAAGAGCCTGCAATAAAAAAACAGCCAAACATGAAAGTTTCATTCTCATTTTCACCCGTTAAGTCAAGAATAAGGATTTCGAGCCAACCTCGGCAACTAAGAGAAACAAAAAAGGAAAAGAGAGGTCTTTTTTTTTTCTTTTCTATCTCCTTATTTTTTGCTACTTTTTTTTACTTTCTTCTTATCTTGCTTCTATTTTTCTCTTCTTTCTCTTTTTCATTGCGGGAAATTTGGAATTCTTGAAGTTGTTGATGGAGTTAAGATGTGTTTGGTTTTTCGCGAACTTTTTCACGCCTCTTTCTACGCCAGCTTCTCGTGTTTGGCGAACAAATTTGTTTGATTTTAGGATGAAATTTGATTATGTTTCTTGTCCAACATTCTTCGTTTTTACGGTGATGGCTTTTCAGACACACAAAGTTTTATTTTATTTCGCATGATTTTTTAGATTTTTTGTTGTTATTACATTATAGGAAGAAGTATATGTTAAACATGAAAATATGTAGAAATGGATTAAATATATTTGGTTTTAATAAGTGAAATGCTACAAAGCTTAATGCAGCGAGGTATATTCATTAATGCAACTTAAATTTATTGAACATTAAGAAAAAACATGCTTTTAAATGTAAAAAACTGATAAATAAAAATCGAAGAAATATTTTACAACGTTGTAATAAAAATTTCAAATACTTCGTATTATTTTACTTGAAAGGAAAAATATAATACTTACGCCGTATGAAAAATAAAGTATACAGTTTATGCATTTTAAAAACATTAATACCTACACAAATTTGAATATAGGTATTTTATAATTAACGCAATCTAAAGATATTTATTGTATCCAAATTTGCAACTGACTGATGTGTAAAGTTAAACTTTTATCAAAATATCAAGGTTAACAGATTAAAATTTTATATTTTCACTTCAAAGCAAAGAATTTCAAAAACTGAGAGTTTAATTGCATTTTAAATAATTAATAAAAAATGTATAAAGAATTCCAATTATGCTTTTATACCCTAAAACATAATCGTCCATTTTAAGGCTTCTTTTTTATCGAATTGTATGCTTACTTGGTATGTTATGCATTTAAAAGCACAAACTTTCTTTCACAGTTAAATCCCATTTACCACTTTTTCGGTAATAAAAAGTATTGTTTAATGATTGTAATCAATACTTAAATATAATTAATGGCATTTTATCTAAATATTTTTAACGAAGCAATTGAACTCATCATCTCAAATCTATCAGAAATAAAAAATTAATCTAATACTACAACTTTTCTAAATGAAATTACAAGTTGCTGAATTTACATTTTGAGTTACCATATCTAGTAAGTATCCAAATATTTCATGAATTCTGGTTAATTTCTATTTTCCACTACCTTAGACGATAAATAAATATTATAAAAGATTTTTCAAACACAATCAGTTAAGGAAAATAAATGAAGTAACAAGTTTTATAAATAAATTCCAGTGTAGATTAAGTTGTGCAGCATAACATTGTCAATCATACCAACTGTTTTTTTTTTTTTTTAAGTGACATTTTTCTTATTCAGTATTAAAAAAAAAGCAATCATGAGTTTAGATAAATGAAAAACATAATTTATTTTTCTAAATATTGCTTCTTCCTATTATTGCAATGGACCAAACATCTATAAATTGCAGCAAAATTCATTTATAATTTCATTATAAAACTAGTTATATTCGAGGAATATATATATTTCTTGCATATATTCCTTGATTATATCACTGTACACGAATATACAGTGATATATTCCTTGTAAAAATCAATCATATAAAATATTCTTAGGAGTCATTTCAAGGTCCGATTCAGTGGAATAAATACTTTGATGAAATGTTCAGAGCTAATTGACAATATCTTATTGAAACTGCTGTGTTTACATATGATAGGATGATTTTTGTTAGTCATCTAAGAATCCTTGAGACGAAAAATTGTAACTTTTTTCTTTAATGTTACTTGGATACTATCAGTGGTATAAAATTATTTTCAATGTCATAACCTTTAAAAGTAAGAAAAAAATGTGAGATATAATCCCAAAGAAGTTCTAAGAAAAGAAAATTTGTGAAACATTAAAGGTTTCATCTACATAAGAATTAATTCTTACTAAAATCCTTAACTCTTGCACCTTTCTAGAGACAAGTTAAAACCATACATATTCCAATAGAATAATCTGTGTCTATTATTTCCTTCTTTATTAATCCTGTATCAACCAAAGTTTTCCCCTCAACTTCTTCTTTGAATCAAATATATTGGTCTAACAGGTTGCTCTTTAATATTTTCACATAATGGGTAGTTGTTATTTTGATCAATTAGAAAAAGGTTTGCTATTAAATGATTAAATTGAGGGTATAAAATTAAGTTACCTAAACAAAATATTGGCAGTTTTTGCGTATAATCAAATATGGTCTTGAATAATTGATATTAATGATCAACAACTTTGTTATAAATTTTTTTTAAAGTTTGATTAAATGTTTTTCATTAATCAAATTTTTAAACAATTTAAAAAAATGTTGATTAAAAATTTGTCTATCATCCTAAATCTGCAATCATAACGCAAATACAAGGAAGACTGCTATGTAAAATAATACGAAAGATAGTCCAGAACATTACGATAAAAACTCATCCTCACGTCTGATAAAAAGACAAGAGAACCAAAGTAGACAGTAACTAGTTATAATCTACAATTCACCAACTACAATTACAACACTTCACATTTTTTCGTTAAGGAAAATAACCCAAGAGAAGTAACGTAAGATGGGGCAAAATTCTCACATTCATTCAAGCAAAAGTTTCACAATGGTGGCTAAATGATAACTAATAAATGAATATTTATTCATGAGTGCCAGATCACTTATGACAATACACTCTTTTCACCCAAAATTTAGCTATACAGGAATCGCAAACATCTGTTTTAAAGTCGTCTAACCCAACAGAATGCCCACCAGAAAACCTTCATGCACCAGGTCCTTTTATAAAGAGAAAACTCTGAACCAAACTTTTACTTCAAAGATTTTATACACAAAGAAATTTAGCGTTCATTTCAATTAAAATCAAAAAAGAAATTTCTAGCATTCAAATATTCATTGTAGAGCGTTTCGTTTTATTTCTTTGAGGCATACAGTAAATCATTCTAAGATATTGCTGGATAGTGTGGTAATGTGAATCTCCAATTCTCATTGTAACACTATCCAGCAATATCCTAGAAGGAGATGTAAGCATTCTCCTCCCTCTCTCTCTCTCTCTCACTCGCTCTTAATGTAGCTTTTATTTATTATTTTCTAAAATAATTATAACTAGAAAGTAACCATAAATAATTCATTCCTTAAAAATAGAAATAAATTTATCTAAAAATATTCCGATGTATTCACTTAATATCATATAAGTTGTTCAATGTACCTTAAAAGTATCTATGAATATAACACATATTTTCTCTTTTACATTTTAAACTCCATCTTACTTTAATAGTCTTCTAAAACTCCAAACGAATTAGCTCTGTTGAGCAAAAAATATATCCAATGAACAACAATCAATCGACTCGTGAATATAATAGAAGTCTAAAGCATTGCCTATTGTGATTCACAATTTGAGCCAGCAGACTTCCTAACTACATTAATATGAAATGTTCTAAATGATTTTTTAACCACTAAAAATCACAGTGGTTATGCGGATGAGAAAAAATTATGACATTCTGATAAAATCAGAGGTCAATCAATATCATAAAGCATTTGAATTTTATAAGAAAATTATTTTCCTTAAAAAAAAGCCTCAATTGTTCATTGAATTTGAAGCTAAAATAAA
>JAPDSC010074781.1:14450-26956 GCA_026290005.1 Latrodectus geometricus | reverse complement strand
CTAAGCAACTAATTATCTATATATATATATATATATATATATATATACTTTTAGATAATTGCTTAGAAAACGCTTATTTAAAATAGTTAATTCAAATTTATCCTTCTCCCGATAGCTAAACATCATTCTCAATTCACCAAACTGCTTTTATTCACAATAAATTTTTAAAAATCATTAATTTATTGCAGTGTTGTTTAACAATATGCATAAGACTTAAGTACCAACAAATCAATTGTTGATAAATTAGTTCTACCTGAGAAAATTTACGCTTAAAATAAAAAGGAAAGAAACTGAAAATATTTGTAGATATTTCTTCTAATCCACTTGATTTCCCTTGGTAAGAACTGAAATTAAAAAATACGTCAATGTATGATTTTATAAAAGTAAAAAATAAATGCTTTAAAAAAACAGGAAGATTAGCTGTATTTAGTAAGATCATTTATCATGATAAAAATTGCATTTGAAAGAGATAAAAAGGAACCTAATTAATTAAAAGATATCAATCTGAAATTTTAAAACTGCGGAAAATTTTCATCCAAAAAGTGAATTTTTCCTTTTGATCAAACTAAAACACTTTTAGATCAAATACAATTAATACATTCATTTATTCTCTTTAAAATACTTTAACAGCAGGTTCCGTCTTAGTTTAACGTCTAATAGAATTAAAAATATGAGCCGCCAAAACACAAATAATCGCCAAAGAAGAGCATCTCTCTTCTTTATAGTGAAGAGAGAGTATGAAAAGTCAAACATGGTTTAGGGAGTAAAAATAACAACAAAATTTTGTGTTCAATGGCTCATTTTCTATTAAAAGCAAATGGTACGCAGAGCAGTCTTTTCGTCGGTCCTCTCCGCTGCAAAGATACCAACCGACTCTTTCAGATAAGACACACTTTCGACAGAAGGAGTTATATATTTTTTTCGCCCTCCCTTCACTAGAGCAAAGTCAAGGCACACAAGTGCCCGGAGGATTAATTGAGGGGCATTAATTTGCAGCCCCATGATCTGTTCCTTCTGGGGGAGTCATTTGTTTCTCCTTTACTCCTCTTCTTTTTCGAGAGCAGAGAAAATCGAGGAGTGAGATTCCTTGCTCTTTTTTTTTCTTTCTCTTTTCTCTTCTGCACCCCAAAAAGCTTGGAGGTGGAAGTGGCGGTAGAGGAAACAAGGATCTTTGATTAAATGATGGTAATTGCGATTCGAATCACAGGAGGGAAAATCCACACAGTTTCAACTTCTCCTATTTACTTCTTCGTCTGATTTCAATTGGCAGATTAAAAGTCTTTATCGGGAAAATGCTCCTGTTTGTTTTAAAACAATAGTCCGAGGCTATGGATGAGAGGGAAGTAAAAAAAATCAACGCTTAAGGAAACTGGTTTAGGGATAAATAATGAGGAAGTAACATACTGATTAACTGGCTGAGCCATGTTTATTAGGAAAAAACAGAAGTGATTCATTTTGATAAAATGAAATTGAATTTTTGTGTACATTTGAGATACACTTTTCATTATAAATTCTTTGATAAACAATTAAAAGGAATTTTGAAGAGGAATTGATGCTGTGGCAAGCAACTGTTTCAGTCAGACATTTGCAATTATGTCAGCTTAAAACTAGAATTAATTAAAATATTTAGTCTTACTAAATTATTTTTGAGTATTTGTTATATAAATTAATTATTTAAACTAAATATTTTAATAAGAGGTTGCGAAATTAAGTCATTATGCTAGATGCCTTGATTCTATCTTTTTTATTATTTTAGTTAAAGTGATTAATAAAAGTATTAATCATTTACTAAATCAAGCAGTGATTAAATAAAACAATTGATTAAATTAAAATTTTCTTATTCAGAAGAGGCTTAAATGTTTTCTAAGGATAATCTAGATAACTCTCAGAATTCTGTAACGTTACTTTAGTAAAGTTGATATTTTAGCTTCTGAAAACTTATAACCTATTTAATTCAGCAACTTCCTATTTTTCTAGGTTAGAGCAATGAGAAAGTGTTATTTTTAAAATTCCTAATTTGTATGAAAATTATATTATGTAGAATTTTTAGAATGATAATAGGTGTATATGATATTCAAATTTTTATGTATTGTCAATGCATACAAAATATATCGAAAAATGTTATAGTTTAATAGAAAACAGCCTGTTATCTATTTTCAAAATCCCCATATTATAATTTTTATTCATATTAATGACATGATTTAATGTTAAAAATACAGCTCTAATTTTTATAACATATATAAAACATATATTTAATGCTTCATGTGTTATGCGATGAAATATGTAGCTGTACAGTAATGACTAAATAAGAAATATACAAAAAACATTTTCTTCATCTTGCTTTATCCTATATGAAAACGTCTGTTTCCATTACCTTATCAACTTTTAAAAAAAATTAAGTTAAAAAAGGATTAAAATTAAAAAAAATAAAAAAAGTGGCTGTCAATTAATATCAGGAATTATTAATTATCAAGCTCACATGATGTAATTGAGTAATTCTTTTCTTTTCGAAATCTGGCTTACAGAAAATTTTCAAATAAATTAAATCATACAATTCCTAGTTTTACACTTATAATGGAAATCTTACTCTTTGCATTAAAACTAAGTATGTGTTGCCAAAAATTAATCAATTAATAGAAGTTCATGAAATTTATTATTATAATTACTTACCATAAATTATTCCATATTAAATTTACACATCTCATTATTCATAATCATTTATGAAAAATTTTAAATGTTATTTCTTATCTTTGAAAGCTCTTTCGATATTTAAACAAAGCAGTATAAAACTATATAAACAGGATTTAAATATTTTTCCAAAATGAATTATATAAGCAACTAATTGTTTACCATAAAAATTCTCAGTGTTGTATCTAAACAATTTCCGAATAAATATTATTTATTATTATAAAAATTGGATTATTATAAAAATTAAGTGGCTTTCAATAGATATTTTTTCGTACTTTGAGCAAAATAGATAAGAATAACATTAAACAACTTCAATTTTACCCATACATACAGTGACAAAAAAATAATTCTTATTTTCAAAAACTTTATCAAATGCTCAAAACATTTTTTTAACAAAACAATTCATGGTAGAATTAATATATCACTGTTTTATTTTTAAAAGAATCTCAAATGAAAGATTTCCGGTAAAAGGTTGGTCACCAGCTAGTTCCACATTAAAAAAACTCAATTTTTACTGTTATTTCTTTTATTAAAAAAAAAAAAACAGTGAGTGAATCATTCTTTCTCAAGAGCACTTTGAGATTTAAGTAAATAGTTGATAATAAAATTATGTTTTCTAGTTTAACGGAAATAAATATTCAAATGAAAAATTTTCATTTTGTGATTAATTCATGAAAATTTCTTTTGCAACTAAACCAAGCGGAACAAAAACATTAAGTCTATTGACTAATTTCGAATTTTTACCGTTTCCCTTTTTATCACTGAATAATAATGAATTTGTTCTGCAAAAAATTTCATCTTCATCAATTCATATTGAGTTAAAATTTTGTTTGCTCATTTTATTAAAACTAAATGTTCAAATAAAATATCTATCACTAAATGATAAATTCATTGGAATATTTTCTACTAATAATTTCAATAATATTAAAACAAAATTTAAATAGTATAAGAAAATAATCATTTAACAGATCATTCTTCTAATGTAATCTTTTTTTTTTTTTTTTAAAAAAACTTTTTAATATTAACCAAATTTTTCATTTAATACAGGGAAAAATTTTTAAAAATAAAATTAAATATCATAGTAAAAGGTACAATAATAGCAAAAGATATCTAAGTACAGTGAGTGTTTATTAGTAAGCTATTTACGAAATTCTTCATATTTTTCTTCGATTTTCAAAATAAATAGTAACCTCACATTTACTAATTTTTGTATATTTTTTTAGATTTTAACTTAATTAAATATATCTATATTAAATAATCCTTTAGAAAGCCGACTGTTGAAAATTCCTCATCATAAATAGGAAATGCAAATTAAATTAAAATAATTTTCATATTTTTCGCACGATCTGTTTTTGCCATCAAAATAAGCAGTGCCCCATAAAAATTCTATGCATTAATTACTAAATAATTCACACGGATTTCCGTTTTCTATATTATTATAATTAAATTGCTGAGTAAGAATTAAGAAATAATTTAGCTCTAGAAAAATTCTTATGAAAAATCGGTAACAATAATTTGAAAAATCATTAACATTAAAAAACTACAAGTTATTTTTTAATTCTTCTTTATATATATATATATATATATATATATATATATATATATATATATATTGATTTTATCTGTCAATCTTACCAAATGCTTTAAAGTGTACTTTTATACAGGAAATTATATAATGCACTTATTTTATTGTGATTCAAATTAATCACAGCAATGTAGTTTAAATGTTATTAAAATTAATTAATAATTGAACTTAATATTATGATATATTTATATCATAAAAGACATACAATAACCAATCCGTATGAGAAGGATTAAGCAATTATTTTAAAACTTATTTTTAATCACACTCATATTAATTGGCATTCAATATAATGAATATATTATTTGTACTTTAGGATTGTTAATTTAAGGTTTCTTATAATTGTATTATTTGTTATAAAATCTTAAGCTACATTTTTTTATCAGTATTTGCTTTAAATTCACATAAAAATTACTTTTCTTAAAAATTTTTCATAATCAAATTAAATTTCTATTCATTTTTGACAAAACTAAAAACATAATTTATCATTTGTTTTGATTAATAAGATAAAAGAATCTACCTATGAATATAAATATAAAAGCTATCCATAAAACCGAACTCTCAAATTCTACTAACTTTGTATCATTTGAGATTTAAATTTGCTCTCATATTCATAATTAGTTTACATTAGTTACTTCAATAAAGTATTATAAAAGATATTCTACTTATAGATATATTCTACTTAAGATTATTATAAAAGATATTCTACTTATACAGCAATAATGAGACTCAAGTTAGTTATTTTAAATTCTTGCAATGCTTTCTTCCGCATTCAAAATCAAAATGAATATTAAGTTCCACTAAAATGCTCTACCAAACTAAAATAGTTTCAAGGCATCATTAGAACTATTTCACAATCGCAGTTTCCTTTTGCAATTTCACCAAATTGAAATACTTTCTGAGGTAGAATAACAGTTAATATAATTCCAATCTTAGAAGAAAAGGAAATTTTCATTTTTCATTTACAAATGCATCATTATTCTTACATCAAAACAAGACTATTTTATTGAACCACGAAAAATTCCTCCAACACATCCACTAAATTTATCAACCCAAGTTTCTGAAGTATCAACAAGAAGTCTTGTTTATTATAATCCCTTAGGGGAATTTGAGCGATGACTTTGAAATGATCTTTTACGAGCGCCAAAGTGATCATTCGTTACGCCAAATTCGGTATTACGATCGCCATTTTTTACTTCCCTCCGTTTTTTTACGAGATTTCCTTTTATTGAAACCCCCACAGGATGGATGGACTTAAGTAGGAATAAAAAGTAAATATGGGTGCAAGTGAAAAGATAGCAAATACTCCAATGGGGTCCTCAGGAGACAATATCTCCCCTACAAACAATATGTTATTTTTTAGTTCCATTCGCTGACCGCCGTCTCGTCGCCAACTGACCATTTCCTGTCGTGGAAGGATTGAGCATTAGTCTTCTGGAAGTCCACTCCTGATAATGTTACAGGCATCGGTGTTGACCGGAAATATTTCACTCGCGTTCAGACACAATGGCATGGCCAGTAGAATAAATTGGTGAGGCCTTAGGAAAGTGGTTAATTAAATAGAAGAAAGAAGATTCGTGGTTCTATTTCTCGAGGAGCAAGTCTGTTTACTTTGCATTAATTTGATTGTAGCGCTCAATTTGATCTGGACATATGGATTTTCTCATAAACATGTATAGTAATAGTGCATATGTAAACTCCCTACAAATATCATAAATCACTCTGACTATAAAAATTTCTGCCCAGATGCAAGCTTAAAATAGAAAACATGAGATTAAAAATTTAACGTTGGTCTTAATTTTTTGTTTTATTGTATATAAATCTGCAGCAGATATATCAGTTCACTATGCATAAAAGATAACAAACATTACATCAGTTAAATAAAATATTTAATGTAATAAAATTAATAATTAAAGATAATAACAATGAAATGTGAACATGAAATATATTTCCCTTTTAGAAAGAAAAAAATAAGTTATCGCTATACCTTAAGAAATCAAGATTACAGTATAATTTACATGTAGAAATATCGAATCAAATAGTACCTTATTGTATGCCAATGGAAGTCCGACTTGATGTGGGCAGGCTTTCTTCGGTATTAGGGAGCTTGTTGACACAGTGTTTCATTCTGCCATTTTTATTTTTTTCTTCAAATAATATTTTTCTGTTTACTGTAGAACAGATCATCTTCATGGTTCAACAGTGTCATGTTGAAGTAGCATTGGATATGCAATTTAACGAGTCTGACTTCCTAGCATGTTGTTGAAACTTTTAAAAATCTTCCATTCTGTCATTTTTTTCCAGAACTGATTTAATATCCATTCCTCCTTTATGAAGTTAATCTAATATCTCATAGTATGGACATCATAACTCTATAATCACAGCTTTAGAGTTATAATTGAACAGAACTTTGTTTGTCCAAATATCACTCTTAATATAAGGAAACCCTAAAACTCCGGTAATAATAGATTCTCCATTCTGGTAATACAGTGTCACTAACCTATCTTTCGCAAATGAAATCATCAGACACCGATTATTTAAGCTGCAAGTGTTTGTATGATTATCTTTCTTCATGCAACTCAAACCTATTTAATAAGCAATTTTTATGCAGTAATACTGCCGTTTTTGTAATTACTAATCTACGAATAATATTTTTGTATCAGACACACACAAAAATGTTTAACTTTCTAAATATATTATACCATAATTTGTAGAATTTTCAACTCATTTTTAAACTTATTTTTTCTATTGCTTTACGTTTCATGATGTGATCAAAATCACTTGCTGTCTTACGTTTCATGATAGTTAATCATGAAACGTAAGACAGATATTGAAAATTATTAATTAAAGGGTTAAGTGCAGAAACAGGTACCCCTTGGTTTGGCAAAAAATATGTTGATAAAATTTAATTTCAGGTAGCTCTAGTATTTTTATCCAGGTAAATTACAAAGCTGTTAAAAATATAAAAATTTTTTTAACTAACTTATAGAAAGGTGTGATTAAATCATTTATATTTTATGATATAAATTGTAAAAAAACCAAATTTTATCTTAATTCAGCTTTCGTGTAGCAGCAGCTCACATTTGTTACTCACATCTTGGCGTAAAAAAATTTACTAAAATTCAAAAAGTACCCGTTTATATGCCTTTACCATAATTAAATCATGAAATTTTTTTTATATTTTTATCGTTAACTTTAATTTTAATATTTGATTCATTTATTTAATATATCCAATCAGTTATGCTAAAGTAAGAAATTGTAATTTTGTTAGTCTTAAAAAAACCGCTAGCTACTAAATTGTAATTTCATTTTTAATACTATTTAAAAGAACATTTAGATCGCAATTTATTTCATGTGCAAAGGAAAAAATATGTGTATTGGTTCTTTCTTTAAAGCTTTGATTTATTAAATGATAATTTTATTAAACTAGCTTATCATAAATTTTTAATTGTATAATGAATCATTAACTTAATATAGTTAGTTAACGTTGTCCTGTTAAAAGTTATTGTCTGTATGAAACTTATTTTGCTTTATTCATTTGTTAGGTCCATAGGATGGTATCTTTATATTATTTTTTTGGATACTGCAATTTCATTTTTCAAAAATTAAATACTCACATGTATTTTATAAAGGAAGTTAGACGAACCAATTTTATCATTGACTATAAATTATTCAAATTCCTATTTCTGTGGAGAACATCATGAAAAAAATATTTAAAAACTTAGATAATTTTTTTGAAAAACATCCGAATGCATTTATAACTCATAAGAAAATCAACTAATTCCAGGCTGTGAATTGAATAACAGAAAAAAAAGCTGTTTTTTATCATGAAACAACATTCTTATCCATTCTTTTTTGCTTCGCATTCAGTTCTGCAATGTTATTTTATATTCCGTTCACGTGTCGAGAAATTTATAGCTTCTCCTTGATGTAACACTGGCGTCGTTGTTTTTAGAAACATTGCTTTCTATTTTTCAAGCTGTTTTAATTGGAAACGAAATCAAATGCGTTCGATTAAAATGCAAAAAGAGTTCTAAATAAAGTACGTGACTAAATTTGAAGATTTGAGAACCAAACTGAAACCAAAATTTAAATCAAATATTGGTTTATATTCAAAGGAGAAATTTTCAGATTTAGTATTTTGACTATTTCTTTCACAAATCTATGATGTGAATAATATTTTTGTAATTAAATTTAGGAGCATTGCATATTTCAAGGATTGCACATTGAAATGCTTGTTATTGATCTGATTGATATCAAGGAAAATATATGACAGGATTTGTATATACTGTCAAAAATGACACCTAACGGAAAAAAGAGTAACGAATAAAATTTGTCATTTCATCGTATTTAAAATATGCAAACGATCCATGTATGAAATGGCAGAAAATAAATTGGCAGATATGTGTGAACATTAGAATATATTATTTTTAATAATATTTCCTATTTGTATACTTTATTGACGAATTTTGAAATTTTACTCATTTAATATTACAATTAAAAATATTTTCCAGAGTATTCTAATCAAGCAATTTCAAATAAAAATGTTGAAATAACAGAGAACATATATGAATGAAATGTTTCTTATATAATGCTAACAGGAAAATTGTATTTATGTAAAACTGAGTTTTAAAATTTACTTAATTCTCTTTGACAATTTAAAAGGAAAGTTATAAATAAAAATGAGAGATGAATCAAAAGGACAATTAACATGAAAAAATAAGACCATTCGAATAAAGTTTGAAATAAAAATTATAAGTCGAAAGTTGAGTTATTAGACAATTTTGAAAGAACCAAAAGTAAGAATACATCAATTTTTATAATATTCAATAACTTAATATTTAGCTTCAAACTTGATATTCATTCATTTTCTTATGGTCATTCCAAACCTAATTTAAAACAAAATGTTGTTCTTGTATCTGGTTGTTATTTCCAAAAAACGTCGCAAGGTTGTGCTAACTCTTCTTGAGCTTCCATAACACAAAGTATTGCAGATTTTAACTCACCATTTAAAGAGAATTCAAAATCTTAAAGCGTTTTCTTTTTTTATACATAATTTTATTTTTTCCAAAATTCTGTTTAGTTATTCCAGTCAGCAAGCACATGCAATTGGATAAGTAATTCAATAATACAATTCTATACGTATATACGTTAATTATAGACATGCTTTTTTACAAATATGCCCATACAGATTTTATGCAACGTACAAGCAATTTTTTTTATTAATTTTCTTTATTTAATCTATTTTTTATTCACAGATACTTGATTGGGTTAAATACAGAAAATATAATATTTGTCAAAAAAAAAATGATAATTCAGAAATTTCTGAATCTTCTCTCAATTGACTTGAATAGGTGAAAGGAAATTCATTAAAAAAAAATTTTACTCTCACAAACTTTTAATTGATAAGAACATAAATTTTTCAATGCCATGATATAAACCAATTACTTTTTCATATCCTGCTTGTAAATTTTTAAACTTTCTACATTTTACAAGACTGAAATGAATTTCCTGAATGTACTGTATTTCCTGAAAATATATCATCTAAAAGCTGGGCAAAAATGGCTATTAAATTACAAAATTAGTTAAATGATTTTTGATTTATATGTCAAATGCAAATATCTTATTCCTCATATTATATAGTCAACTAGGCTAGAATTAAATGTATTTTATTCAAATATAAATTGCTTAGTTATAGCTGTACAGTTGATTACCACACTCAATGGATTTGATGGTGAACTACACTACTAGCCATTAAAATTGCTACACCAACAAGGCGACATGCTACAGACGTGAAATTTATACGAAAGGAAGAAGGTGCTGTGATATACAAATGATTAGCTTTTCAGCGCATTCAGACAAAGCAGGCACAGTAGCGATACCTACATTGTGTTCAAATAAGGAAGTTGTTCAGCCGGTTCCTCATACACAAATTGCATTTGAACGTTGTTGCCTGATGAAAAGTTGTTGTGATGCCTTGTGTAAGAAGGAGAACTGCGTACCAGCACGTTTCTCACTTTGATAAAGGTCGAATTGTAGATGTACCGAGATTGCGGTTTTTCTTATCGCAGTATTGCTGCTCGTGTCGGTCGAGATCAAATTACTGTTAGCAGAATATGGAATCGATGGGTTCAGGACGGTAATACGGAACGCCATGCGGTATCTCAACGGCCACCTATCAGTAGCAGACGAGAAGACAGTCATATTATCCGTATGGCCGTGATGGATCGTGCAACTACGTCACGAGTCGTGAGACAAGAAACGGGGTCGTTTGGAAGACAACAAGTGTCTGCACGAACAGTTCGACGACGTTTGCAGCAGCATGGACTCTCAGCTCGGAGACCATGGCTGCGGCTTCCCTTGACGCTGCGTCATAGACAAGAGTGCCTTCAATGGTGTGATCAACGACGAACCTGGGCGCACGAATGGCGAGACATCATCTTTTCAGATGAATCCGGGTTCTGTGTACAGCATCATGATGGTCGCATCTGTGTTTGGCGGCTTCATGGTGAACGCACACTGGCAGCGTGCATTCGTCATTGTCATACTGGCCATCACCTGGCGTGATGGTATGGGGTGCCATTTGATACAAGTCTCGGTCACCTCTTGTTTGCATTGATGGTGCTTTAAACAGTGCACGTTACATTTCTGGTGCGTTACGACCCGTGGCTCTACCCTTTATTCAAGCCCTGCGAAACCCTACGTTTCAGCAGGATAATGCCCGACCGCATGTTGCCGGTATTGTATGGACCTTCCTTGATACGGAACATGTTCGGCTGTTGTTCTGGCCAGCACGTTCTCCAGATCTTTCACCAATAGAAAACGTCTGGTCAATGGTTGCCGAGCGACTGACTCGTCACCAAACGCCAGTCACTACGGTTGATGAACTGTGGCATCGTGTTGAAGCTGCATGGGCATATGTACCTGTACATGCAATCCAATCTCTGTTTGACTCAATGGCCAGGCGTATAACTGCTGTTATTACTGCCAGAGGTGGTTGTTCTGGGTACTGATTTCTCAGGATCTATCCAGCCAAATTTTTTTAAATTTTTATCACTTGTTATTTCTTGTATAATATATTTGTCCAATAAATATTATCTTGTTATCTGCATTTCTTCCTGGTGTAGCAATTCTAATGGCCAGTAGTGTATATTAAAAACATCCATATATGAAGTAATAATCGTGTCCAAAACTGTTGAATTAAAAATCAGTTCCCAGTTTGGCCAAAGTATGCGATACAGGAAGCTTATTCAAGTTTTCCTTATTTTACAAGAATCTGATTATTGTAAATAAAAAAATATTATTCCTTTAATTTTTTTACAACTTAAAAATTTTTTCTAATAAAATGTAAATATTTCAAGTTTATATATTATAATTTATCTGGTTTTAATTCATTGAGTTAAAATATGAGCATTTTAATCCGAATGAAATAACTTATTTGTTGTTTTGATAATTATACTTTTTTTGACGAAGTATATATTTTTCATAAAATGATAATTTTGATAATTATATTTTTCATTTGCTAGAAATCTGTAAAACTCCCCAATGTAAAATTATTTTGTTTAAAATTTTCTGAAATGAAAAGGGAACCAGCAAAATTATCTTACTAGAAAACTAAAATGTTAAAATAATAGTTAATAATTGAGGACTTAATAAAGCTTTACGCTAAATATTTTTCTGTTCCTTTTATTGACGCAATAAAGACATTAACGGTAGAGTAACATGTATGAAATAGAGGAAAAGAATGCCTTATGCCATGATTTAATAATTAAGATGATTAATTATCTTCAGAAGAAGTGTCCATAAATCTCTCTAGATAAATGTTCCTTACATTTTTTATCATCTCTCTGTAATATAATGGATGGTGTTTCACTTTTCTGTTCATAGGACTCACTTGAAGCAACAAGGAATTAGCAAGTACGTTAACAGCATGTCATTTTCTTCAAACCTGAAGATTGTTTCTTCTTTTATAATGAATTTTTGTAGGACACAATTCTAAAATCATAAAAAACACCTATGCCATCATAATACTCTAAGTATATAACTAGTATAGTTTTAACGTACAGATTAATTAAACTTTCATAGTTGATCTTCAAATCAATTATTTCATATTTTATGACAATACTATAGATCCCTATCGAATTGGTGACATATATTGGCAGCCCCTTATTAAGTTCTGTGCAGAGTATAGTATATTCCTAATTTGAATGTTGTTAGCTTGGTTGTTTAAAAATGC
>JAPDSC010074781.1:0-14440 GCA_026290005.1 Latrodectus geometricus | reverse complement strand
ATTCCGGGGTTATAGATAGATAATAAAAGCAAGTGTAATGTGTCTGTGTAATGTGCAAGTGTAATGTGTCCGGATTATTATAGTTATAGATCTATAATAATAAAAGCAAGTGTAATGTGTCTGTCTGTCTGTCTGCCTGTCTGTCTGTCCATTTGTCTGACCGAGCTCTCCAGCCAAATCTATCGCACGCAGGGACCTGAAATTTTTTACGCGGAAGCACAAAGGGGCTGGCCACCAGACCTCGAAGCCCGATTTTCGATTTTTGAATTAGAAAAATTTAAAAAAAATTATTTATAAAACTTCTTCTCGAGATCGCTGCTCGCCGATAGCTGATTCCTGGGTTGTACCAGCTCCTTTTGAGAAACAATTCTGGCGACCATCTTTTGGAAAATTTTCCGTTTAAAATATTTAGGATATATTGTTCCTTTTTATCGACGGGGAATGTTGTGTGTGGGGGGGGGAAGAGAGAGAGACAGTCTACGTGTCCTACACTACTATTCCTGCGCTATTCACTTATCTGCATTTTCTAAATGCACGGGCAACGCCGGCGGGTACAGCTAGTTGTAAATATAACTTAAGTCATTTGTTTTATTTTTTAGATTTTAAACTATAGATTCTTCTTGAAATTATAATTCATGTGATTATTAAAATCAATTGACAAAGAGAAACTAAACCTCTCATACAAAGTAGCAGAACATTTTTTGAGAATATTCTTTTGGATTACTTTATTGCTTTGACAAGATATAGTAATGTTAACTTATTAAGTTATGCTAGTGGAATATTACATTAATAATAATTTTAACCGGACAAAAGATAACACTGGTTATATTAATGCATTATTATGTACACAGAATACAAGTAACTAATGTTTTAATGAATATAATAGACAATTAAGATATAATAAATACAAATATCACCTGAATTCATCAAGAGTATATTTGTATTTTAAATAACATAAATTAATTCCATACTTTCTAATAATAATCATTCTAAATATATAAGTATACATTTTTTGGAAAATACATGATACGGAATTTTTAAAAAGTTTCAAAAAGTTCTTCAAAAAATATTCATTATAAATTATTTTGATCAATGAAAATTTTAATATTAACTTAAATGAATAAATGGAATAGTTTGGTATTTTTTATTTATAAGTATATGTGTTCAAAGTTTTAGAAGAAAAAAAGAAATTATCTGATTTTTTTTTATTCAATGAATACTAACATTTTGTTTCACTCAAACAAAATTGTTAAATGAACATAAATAAATAAAAATCAAAGTTGAAAAGAAAAATGTATTTCAAAGCCACGTGAGTTATCTTTAGTGTAATTAGTGTTTCACAAAATACAAGCAAAATTAATATTAATCAGTGAATCCTGTAAGTTTATACGTGACAAGATGATTAAATTGAAATAAAAAGTTTGAATCTTATGCAATTGTATTGACAACTGTAGTGCTATATTGAAATTCAAACAAAATGTTTATAATAAAATAAATGTTAAATGTTTACGATCTCCCATTACGACCTTTCTACAAGTCTTGATCAATAAGGATATCAAACATTTTAGAGATTTTATTTCCATCAATTTAATACTTTATCAATCATTCCTGGAAAGCTATAAAAATTAATTAAAATTGTTTTCCATCACTTATATTCATGTATTTAAAGAATTTTTTCCTTTAAAAATATTTTAGCATGTCAATGTCTAATCCATTGAATTTAAGAAAATCTTTTAACTTATTCTCTTATTTTAAGTTCAGAAGTTTAAATTTTCTTAATAAATGTAGCTTAAAGTGAAAAATATTTTTAGGAATAATCAAACGAATTTATTATAATTTATTTATAAATAAAATTCTCTAAAAAGGAGATTAAGAAAACCCATTATGACAAGTGTATGCAATTTATTATACGAATAACTGTTCTAATTTTATTATCAACTTTAGTTATCGTTTTTCTTTTCTTTTTTTGATTTATTCAATTAAAAATCTCAAAGGCAAATTTAGAAAATAACTTATAAATTTTGAAAAGAACTTATTAATCTAAAGTAATGATATTTTCTTATTAAAAAGATTATATATATATATATATATATATATATTGGAAAGAAGTTTATATCAAGATATTATGTATAACAAACAAGAAATAATTGAATTTAAGAAAAATTTATAAAATAGTTAATTACTTGAAATCCCTTTTTTTTTATATTTGAGCCAGTCTTAAGAAACAGAAATCCTTGCTTGCAATAATACATTTTATAAAGAAAAAATATTTTTCAAATATTTTTTGTTAAAGAAGGAAGAAAATGATACACTTATATCAAAAGAAGAAAGAAACCATATTTCCACATTTCTATGAAGTACTCAGCTCAACATTTAAAGGTTAAAAATCTTCCTTTTTTATTAAAGAAACAAAATAACTTTTGTTTTCCACTTCTATATTTGACGAAAAATATGAAACAGGTTTCCCAATATCTTGCTATGGAATTTTTTATCCTCCAAGAAGTTAGAATTTTTTTTTAAGCACCTGAGCACCTAAGAACGTATTTCAGTTCATTTTTTGCACTCTCATTTTTTTTTTTTTTGTATCCATACTGCAAAGGAAAAGTATATATACATCTTGAGATCGACAGACAGGGTACGGAATGGCGCCAGAATGTACATTTTTGGCGATATTTTTTTTCGAGACAAGGTAAAGGACGCTCTTCCGTTACATAAAAGATGTCGAAAGTAAAGAAGTTTTTAGCATCTTTCCTCTCGTTGCCTCAGGACATTCAGCTATTGAATGTTCATCGTCTATGAGCACTCCACGATAGTATTCTAGGAGGGAAAAGTATTAAGAAGCAGTATCGGGTGCCTATTGTCCCTGGTAGGCATCCTGAAAAGCAATTCATTCTCCTGCGCACGTTTTTAAAGATTGGAAATAACCATCGAAGAGATAAGCACCGCCAAGTGCCAGTTTCGTCGATGAAGTATATTAAATAACATAAAGAAAATGTTTTTTTATTACCTGAGAACTATGTTTAAGACCTTGAAGAATCCTTTCAGATTTAATTTTACAGAAACGAATATTTTTCAAAATTGTAAGGAGTATTTTTAAGGAATCATTATAATTAGTATTTGCTCATAAATTAATTTTGCCATTGCTTAGAAATAAGTTTTCAAATAAATCAGCAGCTCTTTTTAAACAAGTTTAACAAACTTTTCTTTCTCTCGTTTATATTTTGTCATGGTAAATTTTATTAAGAAAATTAAAACTAAGTAAGCAAAAAAACGAGCATTCAATATTCATGGTTTCATTATTTCATATTGGAATATTTTTATGCAAACGCTACTTGTTCTGTTTCAGCAATGTCTAGTACTGCATAAACACATCAATACTCTATAATGTATTTAATTTTTTTGCATAATCTTTATTCATTCTTTATAGATATGCATAATTATAGACACATCCAGGAAAATATTTATTGCAATAAATAAATTGTACTTATGTAAAATTTACTTTTCCAATTTATATTCTTTACATATTTCTTAAGCACATGTATTTCTTATATACATCCGTGTATTAAACTTAAGATCTATATTTATTATAAGATATAAATTTCTAATTTTATGAATTTAATTTCATAAAGTGATACACATTATTTATCTTGAAATCATCTTCTAATGTAATGTTAAAAATATAAGGGACAAAGATAAAAAACAACTATTGTTTTCTGAATCCAGCATAATTCTGAAATTGATAAAATAAAAAATATACATTATATCTATTTTTCATTAAGTTGATATCTTATATTTGGCTTTTTCAAAAGCATTGCTCAAGTTATACAAAAGTTTCTTTCTTTACTTAAATTTTCCGAATTTTGAATATCCATTTCTTTGAATAAATCCATCAATGTCTAATCCTTTTTTAGGAACCAATTAATTCGAACATTAAAGACTTATCTATCTCATTCACTCAAATCTACCAAATTTCAGATGATTCTAATTAACCAAATTTCAGATTATCATTCCGTCTACCAAATTTCAGATGAACAAGTAAAATCCATAAACCTAACGTCCTAAGTCAGTTATACAAAATTCATAATAATTTCTTTAAAAAGTAAAGAATTTGATGAATTATAAAAAAACTATTATTTATTTGAAATATTTAACGCGATTGTTAAATACTATTTGAAAAATTATACCTTTTTAATTACCTTGGAAATACTAATAAATATTAAAATATAATTTGTTATAAATTGTTTACATTCGTAACTTAAAAGTTTAATCTTTTTTAACATATTCTATAACAATAATTACAAAATTTGTTTTTGTGCAACTACCAAAAATTGAAATATTTAATTGCAGTGTTTAGCTGATATTATAAACAAATATTTTTTTCATATTTTACTGTAATAAAAATATTACTATCTTTATGCGTGCCAGTACATGCACACGTGGCTTAAGTTCTCTATGATTATGCTTCTTCATAAATAATTTTCTTTTAATATAAGAAGTATCCCTTAAGTGCCAAAAATGTGAATGCATTCCAGCCTTTTTTCTCAAACGCTAAAATCTCTGTGCACCTTGTAACACAGGTGTTTCAAAAACATGCCGCTGTTTGTGGACCTCCCCCCACTAAAGTAATAGAGAAAGTTGCGTGGGAGTGTAAAAAAGAAAAGCGAGAGAATGTTGCTCCCCCTTTTTGAAATTCGTTTTCCCGATTTGATGTTTTCAGAAAATCTATTGTAAAATAAATTACTTTTTTTATTTATTAGAAAGTCAGTTTTATTTCAACCGGCGCCTGCCCAAATTTATCCATAGATTATTTACAGCACAGTTGAATTGGTATGTCGAAATTGAGTTTTGAAATCACTGTTTCAACTAAATTACTCAATGTTTCTATTTTACTCGATTAAACAAGTTTTATTTTACCGCACTGATTTAATAACAACACAGAATAGAATTTTTGAAAGTGCTTAAATGTTAAACTGATGTTTCTGAGAAAATTCATGCAATATTTTAATGTAGCATTTATATTTCATTTAAAACAGTTATAAATAAACTTATGCTTCTCATATATCAAATATAAGTGCTTTAATTTTTCAATTCGCTAGGAAATAAGGGTAGAATAAATCATTGCGTCCATCATCACAAACAGCAAGATAATTCATAATTTTAAAATATGGCAATATGATTATTATTTAAGCGAAATATAATTTATATAAATGCTTAGGAAACTTGTTAGACTTCTAGAACTGCTAGTTTCAATATGGATCAAAAACAGACAATGAAGACATTCAATTGATCATTCAAATCGGAAAATATTAAACAAAGTGCACGCAGATTGAATTTCTCTAATTCGCATCAATTGTGAAAAAAATATACATTTACTAAGCACATAAAAAGCAGACTTCATTAAATCTCGAAGCGAAATAGAGAGTTAAAAAAATATTATTTAAAAAAATTAATATTTTCCACTCTTTCAGATTTCCAGAATAAAAATTCAAATCCCGAATATTTTATTTTTCGATTTTATTTTATTATCGAATAATCATGATAATTAATTTAACTTATTAGTTTCGGTAAAATAAACACAAAAATTTCTTTTTCAGACATAATCCTATTTGTGTATGCTCTTTATAAAAATAAACGAACAAAAATGCTTACACTCATGACTTCCATCAAAGTCGTACGTCGAATTAGGAAATCCAATTTACTTTGAGTTTTGCACCCACTTCTAAGAAATTAAATGGAAGGTATCATTATATTCTTATTATAACAATCACTAATTAAATTTTACAAATTTTATAAATAATTTTACATATTATACAGCGTATCTATTTTTCTCAGAAATAATTTTACACTGTAAACCTTAACTGTATATTTAAGTTATTAAAAAATATTTAAATGATTAAGTTTGCTTTATTTTCTTAATTCATTATTCTTTGTATTAAAGTTAATTAAGTTACAACAGTTTCATCAAATTCATCTAACTCCTATGCTTTTTTTTAAATCAAAAATATTATTTTACCAAAGAGTTTGTTGTGACGGGAAATACTAATGAGAAAATTCTTAAATACTGTAAAACGCTTAAGAGCTTTGTTTTAACTCTCATTCATTTTTTTTCAATAAAAGAAGATAGTAGTTAATAAAAAATCGCTTTTACATCAAATCATTTAACGACCTGAAATCATTACGTAATGACAATTTTCAGTAATATTTCTATTGCTATTAAGGACATTTTTAACTTTATAAAAATACATGAATTTATTTAAAAATTATTTTACATGAAATTTAGAAGAAATCATTTTTTCTAGAACAAAATCAACAATAATATACAAGCAAGTTTTTTTCAGAATAATTTGTACATGCAGTTTAACACTGGATTTTTGATTCAAATTTTCACATCAAACAAAATCTTACTGACTCGTTCAAATTATAAAATGCATTACAGTTTTTTATTGGCTATTATCAAATAAAGGAAAATATTTTTATTATAATACAATTTCTGCAATGTTTAGTTTACTTAATTTTCCAAAATATCGTGCGATAAGTACAAGATTTCAAATTCTTCAAATAAAAATATAAATTTAAAAATTAAAGTTTTTTCTAAAATTTAATTGATACAAATTAAGCAAAATCTCTTTTGTCATATTTTTCTAAATGTAAGAATAAAAATCAGAGAACTGCTCATTGTATTCTAATTACGTAGTCAAATTTAAATAAATTAACAATTTGATATTTTAATTAAACTCACTTAGGTAATTAGAATACATCCGCTATACATTTTATTTATTTAAAAATAAAATGTGCTGAAAAATTTATATAATAAACACACCAAAGTTACAAAAAAATTATGTAAAATGTGATGTAATTGTTTTCATTTTTCATTTGAAAATAAAATGTTAATTAATTTAAAAATAAAATGTGCTGAAAAATTCAAATAATAAACACACCAAAGTTACAAAAAAATTATGTAAAATGTGATATAATTGTTTTTATTTTTCATTTGAAAAATAATTATATATGTCAATGTCTTTCAAGATCTTTTTCATAATTTACTAGTCATTTGCAGAACAACGGTTTATGAATTTTGAAATTTGATAACCAATAATTAATTTATAGCAGAAATATGCATAATTTTGTATGTATAATAAGGGTACCAGCTTGTTAAGCTTATTAGATTTATCTGCATTTCAAAGACAAGAATTTAATGAATATAATATAGAGAACATATAGAAAGAATGTAAAAAAAACTATTTCCAAAATATAATGTATTCTTTTAAATATATATATTTTTTTTCTTAAAAAAACTATTGGACCAAATGGTACCAAAATTCAGAACAGCTTTCAAATTTATACTTTTCATTTTATATCTTCATTAAAACATACAGATCCCCACCCTGTCTAGTAGACAGGATGCTTGACTGCGGATCGGAAGATCCTTGGCTTGAATCCCGGTTCGTTCGTGGATATACTTTCTCTTTCTCTCTCTCCTGTCTTTGTCCTTTTCTTGTATGGTTGCCTCTCCTATAAATGGGTAAGAAGTTGGACTTCACATAAAACTGTGTTTCAGTTGGATAAGTGGAGTAGCGGAACCCATATTGCCAGGCTAACATTCAACAAAAAAACTATCTGATGGACAGTATATGGCGCTCTTTTAAGCAAAATTAGATATTAAGCTATCAATTGAAGACAAGATAAAATTAAATTCAATGTTGTATAAGTTCATAATAGACAATCTCGTAGTATTAAAAAGAAGTGGTTAAACATTATTTATTTGGCATTCCTTTTGGTATGATAAAAGCTGTATTTGAATGATATATCATAAGAATACATATACAAAGACTTTTTGTAAATATAAAATTTTCAAAAAAAAAAAAAAAATCTATTGCACCAAAACCTATCAAGTTGAGAACTGCTTACAAATTTACTTTTCATTTGTTCATTTCATTGTAATAAGACTTTTTAGCATTATTTCCAAAAATTATGTTGCCATATTATAACAAGGTTTGTATAAGTTTTGGAAAAGTTCGAATATATTTTAAATCAATGCTCACAGGTTTCATTTCATTTCATACCATTGTATACAGCACCACTCTTCACTGATAATGATTTTAAACATTTTTGGAACAAAATTTTCATATCACTTTTTATATATTTTACTTTAATTTAGCAATTTTTAATTTAATAAAAATTTGATTCTAAAGATGATTACATTTTCATTCATTTTGATTTTAGTGAGCATTTGTTTATTTTTGATTTCCTTACATTTTATCGTCTTTAATGTGTTCAGTTGTGACATTTATTACAATTAGTTTTTTAAACTGAGCTGATAAATAGCATTTGCGAATTTACAATTTCTTGGAATTTTCTAAAATAAAAAAAAATGATAATTTTCATTTTGTTGTATTTGTGCTTAATACATAAAGCATAATTTATTTTTTTCCCATTTGTTGGCATGAATTTTTGGTTTAAAATCAGGATATAGAATTCCTAAGACAATTATAAATTTTCATTTTATATGGTAGGCAGTAAGTGCAAAATCCTGTAAGACACCTTTCAACAATTATATTTGTGCGTTAAATGATGGACTATTCAAAGAAAGAAAAAGAAGGAAAAAGTATGACCTCACGGATCTATATCAGTTTCTTTATTGCATCCCATCTTGGCACTTTAACTTAAAAAGAAAATTTAAAATGAAATTCATCTTCCAAATTAGGAAGTCAACCAGATAAAAAGCCCCAAAGAATGAGAAAACCAAAAATATTCCTTTAAATGCAAAATAGAACATAAAGTATCGTAAACACATGATTCAAAATTATGGTGTTTGATACTTGTGAAACATAACTAATTTAGCAATTATATAGCCTAAAATCACACCACATCGCTATTTGTATGGGTATTAAATAAAAAAGTGGAGACTTTAATTGTGCTTGAAACACACTAGCGAATTTTCCAAACCTACTTTGAGCAAATGAAATTAGCTTGTTGGTGTGTAGTTGGCAATGAAAGATATCAAAAGTATATATATATATATATATATATCTTGGAATAACAACATTTTGGGAATCTTTCCATTAAAATGTAAATACTACTAAATATATTTGAATAAGTTCCACTATAGGAAGCTGATATATCAACAGATGTCATATCTCTAGAAAGTTTATTATTTCCGAAATGAAAGGAATTGGACATTTTGAAAATACATGAAACCATTTTATGTACAAATGATAAAGGAGTCCAATATGCTGGCATGTTTATTAAACCAAAATTTTTTATGCGAATAATTATTTATTATTCATGTCTTTTAGAACATGAGGAAAAAATTATTTTATTTATGTATCTTTAAATGTTTATTTCTAAATTAATCTTCAAAGATTAATTAAAATGCTTTTCGATTGCACACATTTGGTGAAGAAATAAAACAATATTTCTTCATTAAATGTGTTCAAGATTTCTTCCTTGAATCTATATCTAACATTACTTATAACCAAATATATCAAGAAAAAAGCTTTGAAATAAAAATTTACTAAGGAAATAAAACTATTTTGAAAAACAGCTCATATCAGTCATAAGTTCAATAGACATACATGTACAAATAATCATAAATATATACTTTTTCTGTCTATAAATATTCTTCTTTTAGACGGAGAAGCTTTGTATTTAATACAGAAACTCAAATTTATAGTTAACAATATAATATCAATCACCATTAGATTTTATTAGTATTTATACAACAATAGTTGCGCTTTCCTAACTGAGACTCATGAATATGCAACAGTGATTAACACCAAGAGCCACTTAACCGATGCAAAGAACCAATCAAAGAAAGCCAACGGGGAGCTTGAAAAAGTTAGGGGGTTCATGTCGAAGTAAAAGAGGGGAGGGCGATGAGAGATATTTCGCTTAAACGAGGTTGCAAGTAATTTTATTTTCATTAGCAGGAGAAGAAGAGCCCTGAGAAGAAAGCACAAGCCGCGTAGGAAAAGATATTATAGATTCGCTCGCTTCTCAATCGATTTATCGAGTGGACCACAGAGAGTTAAAGCGAAAAGGTGAAGTCAAGTTGCCGTCTTTTGCCGAGGCTTCATTTTCCTTCATAACCATTGTGGGGGTCGTTTACAAATTACAAAAATAAATATTATGATCCAAATTTAGAAAATTTGGAAACTAAATATACAAATTTTTGTTTATTTATTGAGAATATAATTCAAAATTAATATTTTATTTGCATCTTCTTTGTCAACATTCTGCATAACGTTTAAGAAAAGTAGTAGTACATATATCTTTTCTGGATAAAATTTTAAATTTTAATTTCATATTTGGCAATAATCCTTTCACCTATTATTTATCTTTATCCAATTTTATATTTATTGACTATCACATTCAGGCCGTGAAAACTACTTTTGCGGAATTGCAATCAGTACTTCACATATACATAAGCAGTTTGAAGATCGGAACGTAGATTCCAGGGGTAAAATGTTGATCAGACGGACGTGTTTCAAAAGGTGGATAAAAAATGGTTTTCAGGAATTTTTTCCAATCATTCTCTATGTTTCATTACCAGAACTAATATAACTTACAAATTACAATATTTACTAATTGAAGAATAGGAAATATACTTAGTACGTTTGTTTTGTTTTGTCTCACTAATGTGAAGTTATAAGTTTCTAAAATTTTTCACATTTTCCATTGGAAGGATTTTTGGATTACCAGGAAAATATTGGAATATAATCAAAGAAAACATTTTCCAGAAATGATATAAATCGATATTATACAATAAAAATTTTTATGCAAAACTTAAAAAATATATTGTCTAGATTTTGAAAATATCTAACTTTTATTTCAAACATAGAATTATTCTTTAAATATTATAATTGACCTGAAGATTTTAATATTAAATAGTTTAATTAATAAAAAAGGCCAACTTACACAAGTAAAGTTTACAAGAAGATTTAAAAGAATATTAGATTTAGAAGAACATCATTTAAAATGAAAATATTTGTGAGCAATCTACGTAGATTAAAACGTAAATTGTGCAATATATTCAATCAAATTTATGCAATATCTTCTCAGTTACATTTAAGCTTATCCCTTATATAAATGAATATTTTACTTTAGTTTTATGTAATAGAATTCCAATTAAAATGTAATTAAAATATACCGTATCATATCTATAAATCTACTTAATGCTTATTGTATTCTAGTAAGAAAAAAAAAAGTAAAAGTAAAACAAAAAACATTACTATCAGAGTCAACTTTTCATCATACCTTTTCAGAATCATTAGAGTTATTACAAATAGAAAAACACTTTCATTTTAAATTCAATGTTAGGTTGATTAGGGAGGCTCAGAATTAATATAATCGTCATAGAATCAATCTCAAATATCATGATGATTATGGGCAATCATGTCATTTCTGCTTCATGAATTTTAATGGGAAACAATCCACTTCTACGAAAATATTTGTAAAAAATATTTCAGTTTGAAGATTGAAACATTATTTAAAATATTAAATATATTTTTTACTATCATCAAAACTACATTCGATAGGCAATAAATTTTTTAATTAAAAATTGTATGATTAAAAGTTTTTTGCCCACATCCCATTCAGTGTGGGGCTTGTTGAAGGATGTTAACTTAAACAGTACCCACTGTTTAAACTTGAAATTTAAAAAAATTATGAAGGTTAACACAAAAAATATTTATGTATACGTCTTAATACATAACAAATTTAATTTGTAAGAACTACTGATACTTTCTGAATAACAATATAAAAAAGTTTAAGATTCAAAAAATTAAAAAGTTAAAGTTTTACTTATGAGTATGTTACGGCCAAATACACAAAATTAAAATATACGTAATAATTCAAACCTACTAACAATCAATGAATAAAAATTGTGTCTTTCTAAAAATTGGAAAGAGAAACTTAATTGATAGGAAAGCTATTTTTATTTAATGATGTAAAAGCAGTTAATCATACGTGAAAAAAGTGCTTGGGGATTTTAAAGTATAATTGGAGATTAATAAATGTATAAATGAGTCAAAAAAATTCAATATTGTCTCAAAAGAAAATTCTAGTCAAAGAAAAGAGATTGCAAAAGGAAACTTGTCGTATAGCTTAAATTGACTGGTAATCATATGTCAAAGAAAGAAAACTTGTTTTCTTTATAATTGAAAAATTCTAGTCAAAGAAAGATATAAAAATAATTCCTCATACAGTTTAGTTTGATGATAACTGACTGGGTTGATGGAATTCTTTAGTTATTGTAAAAATAAGCCTTATTATAAACTGAAAAATTTTAAAAGCTTAAAGAAATGAAGTTAGTAAAAGGAAGCTATTGTACCGTCAAGTAATCAAGCAAAAAACTATTTAACACTTACCTCAGAAAAAGAGAAAAAACATCCCTCCTAAAAACTAAGCAAAATGAAGTGAAATAAGAATAAATTAAGATATTTAACAAATATACATTGAATTAAGGGAACTTTTAGTTGTCATTGTGAAAAACGACGATTTAATGGTAAATTCAAATTAGTTTATCTTACAAGAAAATTTAAAAGGATATTTTCTTAAAGATAATTTCTTGTATAAAATGATGGAGTAAAGAATAATTTTATTGATAAATAAAGATAAATAAGTTTGAAATCTCAAAGTTAAATACTTTCATGCTAAAAAATGTAGGAGTTTCTAAGGAGAGATAATTAATGATTACTGACGTGACTAATATGAAAAAATTATGTTTATAATCAATGAATGATGAAAACATTTAATGTTCATTGAAATCTGATAAATTAATACTAAAGAGAAAATTAGAATCAATGGAAAGATGGTTGTAAATTTGCAAATTCTTGCATACAAATTTCATTGATGGAATGAAAAAAAATTCTGTTAATTAATAATAAAAAGAAAGTTTAACATTTAACTCGTGTAAAAAATTATTGCAAGAATGAGGACATAATTATCTCTCGATACAGATTGTGTTTTATAGAAAAAGTTTTATTTAAAATTATTGAAGGAAGCTTTTAATAATCAGTTTTAGATGAAAAATTTAACCATTAATTGCGATAATAATTAAAAAAAAAGTTTTTAAGAATGCTCAATAAATATATTTTATTTGGATAATTAAATTAAAAATTCTTTCTGTAAAGGAAGAAAAAATAGGATGTAATTCTCAGAATAGAATTTCTCACTATAAATATTCGATTTAAAATACTTTTTGAAGATTATTAATGTATAAGTTGTTTGAACAAAAGAAAATTCTATTGTCAGTTGGAAAGCGAAAGAAATTTCTAGTCATCCTAAAAATCTTATTTTAGGAAAAAAATTAGCTATCTATTAATGGATTCTAATATCCAAAATTATTGTTAATAATTGATGAAATATATTCTTGCAATGAGTGGGTATGTGCGAACCGGCATACTTCTTTGTACCTATTCCAAAGTCAGGTTTTACCAGTTAATTGTAAATTGCTTGAAAAGATTTTTCACAATTTAGAAGCTAGGTCCAAAAAGAAGATCCTTTAATATCCAATCTATTAATATTAATCCATTACTTCCCCAGAGGTTACATGTAAAAAGACATGGTGACTTGTATAAGTCACTATGTCTTTATATATACACTGATTGAAAAATCCCATCACCAAGAAGGAGTTGTGATAGCGAAACGAAATTTGGCAGGTGTGTTCATACATCTGAAAGATGACACAGATTCAAATTTTGAACTCGGCGCATCAGTGTTACGCTAGTAGCAACACACGGAAGATACAAATCAGGTTTGCTTTAAATACGTGCTGTAACGTTCCTGAGCGTTGTTTAGCGTCGAGATTGGATGTAGTGAGCTTATGCTAGTCCACAATGCCTTTAAGAAGACGACGAAGCCATGTGTTAGAACGAGGTCATATCTACGAGAATGTGGATTTTCTTTCCGCGAGATTGCAGAAAGGCTTGGCAGGAATGCATCCACTGTGCATGAATGTTGGCAGCAGTGGTCAAGGAAAGCCACTGCCTCAAGAAGATCGGGTTCCACGCGGCCACGTGGCACTACTGAGAGGGAAGACCGCCGCGGCGTATAGCCGTAGCGAGTCGTACTGCATCTGCAGTAGAAATTCGAGTAGCAGTTGGCACCACAGAGACACAACGAACTGTTACCAATCGGTTACTTTAAGGACAGCTCCGAGCCAGACGTCCAATAGCATGCATTCCACTAACGCCAAACCACTGCCGTTTGCGACGTCAGTGGTGTCAGGCTAGAGCTCATAAGAGGACGGAGTGGAGATCTGTTGTGTTTTCTGATGAAAGCCGGTTCTTCCTTGGTGCCAGTGATGGCCATGTGTTGGTTAGGAGGAGGCCAAATGAGCGGCTACAGCCATCCTGTCTGCGGCCTAGACACACTGGACCTACACTTGGAGTTATGGTCTGGGGAGCAATTTCTTATGGCAGCAGAAGCACTCTCGTGG
>JAPDSC010074779.1:11839-24064 GCA_026290005.1 Latrodectus geometricus | reverse complement strand
TATATATATATATATATATATATATATATATATATATATATATATATTGTGTTGGACAAGATAAGAAATAGGAGTTAATTACGTAGTTCCAATTCACTGTCTTAGCAGAAAGAGTCATTAACATTTGTACATTTGTAAAGAGCCATTAATGATGGTAAAATGACAAGCGGATAAATGGACCTAAAGGAACGGAAGTAGTTAGACATGGTTGTTCTCAGCAACTCTTAAAGTATTATCTCATTGTGTGCATATCGTCAAACAATTAATTTTGACAGCCATTTGTTTGAACAGAAGGATATATCATTCCAATGTCGCTTGTCTTAATAATAACGGGCACAATTACTAGTGATATTTTCAATTATCTGGTTTCAATTGTTCTGTATATTTTACGTATTATATTGCAAACTTTTTTTGCTATATAAGAACTACGAATAATAAATTTGTTGAATGCACTATATTTAGATACTATTTCTAAAAGGCGTCAAATTAATTCAATTTTTCTATAATATTTTTAATCAAAAATAGATATGTGTTTTTATTTTAATCATAAACGGAGCATTTCCAAACCTCACATTTACAAAGAAGTAGTTATTTTACAAATTTATATTATGAAATCATTAAATGATTTAAATACAAAATATATATTATGACTTTTGAATATTAGTTTAAGCGCAATTTGAAACTGTATTTACAACAACTGAATATCAAATATGTTTCTCAAAAATGTATTTAAAACAAAATTAAGTTTCGTGTATTGTACTTCGACAATATAGTAAATTAAAATTTAATAACATTCTCTAAAGGTAGATTTTATTTTTATACTTTACTTCCTCAATTTTCCTTCTTTCCGAAATTATGGCAATTTATGAAATAAAAAAGGAATAAACCAGTACTTTAAGGGATAATAGTTCTTATATATATTATAGTAGGAAGTCAATCTCTTGCTCTGGATACGTATTATATATACTTAGTTCATTTTTATTCATTTTATGTATTCGTTACTGCAATTGTTGTATCGCAAGTAACATAAATGCAACATAATTATAATTTAATTATAGTTTTTTTTATTCAAGTAAGTAATTATGTGGAAAATATTCAAGAGATAACTAATTCAAGATTTATCATCTTTTTGTTTTAAAAGCAAGCAAAAAGTTATAATTTATTGAAATATTTGCATTAAAATTGTTAAAAATGCATTAATTGATTAGAAATAATGTTTTTCACAGATTTGAAATAATGTTTTCATTTTAAGTTACAATTGTTTTTAATAAATTTAGAAAGAATTCTTGGTACCTTTATATTACTAAAGTTTTCAAGATTGAATCTTCCCAAGGGTTTTGAATTTCTAAAGTAAAATGTTTTACTTTGTCTTACTTTCTACATTTCAAACATCAGAATGTGTCTAATCTAATGGTATGCCTTTCGCTTGTCAATAAAAGGAATGCATTATTTTTACTGGACGTTGACTTTGTCTTCCGGGACTGACCACCTGATTTCAATACAAATTGCCAACTGTCAAAGAATAGACATGCCTGCCCTGAGGCTAATAGTTGTATCAAGATGGCATGAAATACTTCTTATAGTGGGGAACAAGATTCAGCATTCTTTCAATTTAAAATTGTCTGCCAACTGTGAAAGGAACAAATAAATCCTTTTTAGTTTCTTGGGCGGATACATTTAAATATGGGATAAATTATTAGTATCAAAATCATAATTTTTGCAAATTGTTAAATAATGCTTTTATTTTTTAAGTTTTTATTAATAATAAAACTATTTTATTTTGGTTAATATATATATATAGATAAAAATCACTAAATTTGTGGCTTGTAAATATATAATTCTATGGTAATATTATTTTGCTATAAAAAGATATGTAAATTATAAATAAAAAGAGTTTATCAATTCAATTATCTACTAAACTTTAATTTACCTGCACTTTAGTTCCATAAAGGGTCTTGCTGACTTTATTGATAAAGTGGGCAACCCAATTCATTGGAACTAGGTTAAATTGGGTTTGTGGCTTTGGCACAAAATGCCACACAGCAGAGGTGCCCAGTTCCACCTCAACCCAACTAGAAGAAGAAGATACTTTAATTTTATAATCTCATTCAATTTTCTGCAATTTATAGATCAAATAATTATATAATTTCATTGGCAATGAAATGTATTTGACTGCCGAAATAGATTTTCAATGACTGGATGTCAAATAATCGACACAAAAACAATTGTTGTTGGAGTTACAAAAGTTGTTTTACAATTTATTCTTAGAAGACTTTTTAGATCTCTTAAATGCAGATCCATAAAAATGAATTTTCATTATCAGTTATTAATATTATTAACATGAAAATCATTAAATTGGTGAAAATGCGCTTTAGTTCCCCTCCTTGGAGCGTTTTCAAAATCCCCGATGCTATAGTGAAAATTCTACCGCTATTTCAAAGTATAACTTAATTAGCTACCAATGAAAAGGCTAAAACAAAAGAGTAATTAATGAGCATGTGTGAAAAAGCGCTTGAAATTCGCGAGTTGACGAAGTAGGGGACCTAAAGTGCAAGTTAACCATTAAATTTTAAAATTTACAGAGAAATATAAGTAGTCCCAAATCTTTAATCAATTAATTCTACGTTGTTGTTTTAATTGGTTATTTTCATTAAAAATATTTTTCAATTTGTATTCTCAAAGATTCATGATTTGAACTAAAATTCTTGAGAATAATATAATTATTTAAAGATATATATCATTTTATGGTGTATTTTATTTTTATGAACATTTTAGCTAGAACGGTTATGATTAGCATGAATGTTTTTTTGTTTTAACGTCTGAAGTTTGAATGAGTGAATCTAGCAAGACATCGTCTTTGGAAAATATATCAATTATGTCATATATTATAACTTTTAGTTGGCCACAATTAGATCACTGTTTATTGAATTCTCTTTTTTTGTTTATTTTTATATTTGTATTAAAGAAAGTACTTGCATATTTGAATTTTTAACTGACAAATTAGATATATTCAAAGCTACTAAGTAAAAGTAGAAAAATCATGTTGTTGTTTTCATTAGTATTTTGTTTTTACTTTGAGAAATTTCAAATTCATTTTAATTAATTGATATTGTTTAAAATCAAAACGAATAAACAATGAAACAAAAATTTTTTCATTTATTATCTCCATAATTTTAAATGAAAACACTTTTTATTTAACAAACATATTTCAAGGGAAACTTTACGTGATAATAAAATACATTTTATGCAATACAAAATATTTTGCAACAAAAATAATATAACTGTTTACATTTTGAATAGTGTTATCTAATAGCGATGGACAAAATTTGGAGTTATTTATCATATTACTGCTATCGGAACTTCATGTTTTTTAAACTAAATGTTATTTCCCTTTTAAGTTTTGATTGTCAGCCATTAAAACAGAGCAGATACCTTCAAGGCAAGATTAGAAACCATTAGGTGAGAAGATAGGCGAAATATCGAAGTTTCATTCAACTCTTAGAAATGTTATAATGGATAAATAATGCATTTAAACTTGAGCAAGCCGAGCATTTGAGTAACGATGTAGATTACGGGCAGATACAGTTTTGAGACAATACTGCAAGGATCTTATTTAATCACTGTGATGGTATTAAATAAAACATTCGTCCCTTTTAGAGTATATTTAATTGACTAAAACATTAAATATAATTTAATATGTCATCATATGTTTTTAAATTTTAAGAATGAAATTTATAGTTTTCTAATTCGCATTTGAAATCCTATTTTTGTAACGTTTTATCATATTTTGTTTAATTTTTATATAAATGATTAATCAAAAAATTTTAGTAAGATTTGAAATATTGATTTAGATAAAATTAGAATAGCTCATTAAAAGTATTAATTTAAAAATGAAATAATATGTTTCTTTTAATTTTAATATTAGCCTTTTCATTGCTCAAATTTCAATGTAAATCGAAATTTTTACACAACATAATACTTTATGCTTTAATGAACATATATTTTAGTGATAATATAAAGTGTGAACTAATTCAGAAAAGGTATTTTAATAGATAAGATTTTCAAGAATTTTAAAATTGTTGGCCCCGGCTTAATTAGCTTTCACGCGTGAAAAGTGACTTTTGAGGGAGAAGCAAAGGTGAAAATGTGGCTTAGGTTTCCTTTTTAAAAACGCCGATGCCATGGCGAAAATTTACCGTTGTTTTAAAGTGAAACTTAATTAGTGAGCAATGAAAAGGCTAAAACAAAAAAGTAATTAGTGAGCATGCGCGAAAAAGCGCTTCAAGTTCGCGACTTGGCGAAGAAGGGGATCTAAACCGCAATTTAACCGAATCAAACAACCTTTATGAAATAAAATTTTTAATGCTCTTTATTGAAAATTACGTACTTACATAATAATTATTAACGACATTCTGATGTTGATGATGAGATAGTTATTTTTGTTATTATACTTAACAAATCATATGTATAATCAATAAATTAAGTTAATTATAGAAAACGTCTCACACATAAGCAAAAATCTACTTTTTTCTACTAGTTTAAATTAATCAAATTAACTTATTTTTATATTTTCATGCTTTTTATTATTTTGTATTATAATATAATAAATTCATAAACTACAAAGATAATAGATTCAAGTGAAGATCCGTCTTACACTTTTTAACACAAAAAAAATTACTACAACATATTACACTTTGAATATTTAATCATATATTTTCTTAATTATTTATTTTGATATGTGCTGTTAAATATTTGGAAGAACAAACCTAACTATTCACAAAAGTCAGATGTACATGTAGGAGAGAAAATAAAAGTTAAAAAAAGGGAGTTATAATATAAATTCACACCGACATCAATTGTTCAGTTGTTATAGCTTGATTTCAACTATTGTTGAGAAAAAATAATTGATCAAATATATATATATATATATATATATATATATATATAGTAATTTTAGTATGATAAATTTAAAATTCTCTATATATATAATGTCCAAATACGAAATTTACAGTTTTTTGTTGATTAAACTTAGATGTAACAGGAAAATATTCAGAGCAGAAAAGATTATAAAAAATATAAAATAATTTAAATTATAAATTTAATATAAGGATATTAAGTAAATAAATTAAATATTTGTTATCTAAGATTGCCAATATCCATTAAGACATAAATAAATTATTTGCAGTAGATACTTTTATAACTGAAGCAATTACTCAATTATTTCAAATGTATTGCAACTGAAATTGCTTCTCCAAATATTCTACTCATATCTATAGAAACAAGACTCTTTTAGCTCTTGAAGGAATTATTATTATTTGAAAATATGAATCTCCCCTAGTTTTATGTAACTAATAAATAGCACCTTAATGATTAAATGGCCTTCTAGATCACTGGCAGAAAAATCTCATCAATGTATCTGCGTCTTTTCAGATTAAATTTCAAACTGACTGACAGTGATTGAGTAACCCAGGATCACACCTTAGACTGTCCAACAAAGTATTACTGAAGTTTAATAAATGATGGTATTGAATGGCTGATCTGGCAGTTTCCACATATAATGCAGTGGGTATAAACCTTGTGAGGAAATCACTTTTAAAAAATCACTTTCTCCAATCAAACTGTATCTATAATACGTATATACCGATTCCAAATATTTTGAGAAGTAGGGGGAAATAATTGACTAGTTTAATATCATAGTTTAAAAAAAGCAAAGACTGCTCTTAAATGGAACTTTTAGGTCTATGCCACACACAAAAATATCTTTGACATACATTGTCTGCTATTGCTAAGAATGCCAATTTGAAATATCATTTACATAAGATTTTGTTGAAAATAAACACAGGCAACACAAGCTTACGTATAAAAAGGATCAAATATATTACTTTAGTTGTTGTTACTTATGACACTTTGCAAAGCCCAGCCCACCTGACAGGGACAGGGGGTATGGTCAGAAAGAGCGTCTTCCATTTTTTGACAGAGCATCTCCTTTACGAAGGTGGAAGTACGACTTTGGATCATAGATGGCAGCACCATCTGAAGTTTCCAATTTAACTGTAGAAAGCCAGAGAAAACGCAAGGCCTGACTCCTAACACCCCGAAGGTATTAATTTGGAATGGGAACATGGAGGACATTGCGATCACGACATATTTTACGTGCTCCAGTCGCTGTTAGTGATCATAAAAGATACTCGGAAGCCAGGATTCGAACTTAATACCTTTCGGTAACGAGAACGACGTTCTATTCAAACAGGCCACCGTGCCTTTATTATTTTAGTGTTGTGTAGTGTTAAAAATAAGATAATGTAATTTGAAGAATTGTATTTCTACAACAATTATGTAAGTTTTAAGTTGGATCTCCCTCTTTAAGTGCTAGTAATCATTTTAAAATGACATAATTAAATAATTATTAGAAAAGCTAATATTAGTATCTGAAATTATATTTCGCTCAAATAATACTCAAATTTAAGATTTTTACCTCGTGGATATTAATTTATTATTAGAAAAATAGTATTTACTTAATTTTTTAAATTTTAGGTGATTTGAACATGTTATGTTGCATAGATAATTAGTTAACTAATGAATAAAATTTTTTTTTCATTTTCTCTTCTTAAAATGTTAAATATTTCCAATCAATTTTATGCTGTGAAAAATTAGAAAATTTTAATGAAAATATTGTATGTAAATGTATATATAATATATATACAATGTAAAAAAATAGATTAATAAAATACATTAAATTACCAACGCACAAATTAAATTAATATTAGGGTCATGAATTAAATGATTTATCCACACAAGAAATGAATTAAAATTAATAACATAGGCAGAGAAATCTTATACATGGCTACATTTTAGTTTTTAGTTTCATTAAAAACATGTAACATCATTCAAAGTTTAACTATGTAAGATTCCTTACTTAAAAAGCTTTTTAACAACAGATACCAACAAATAACATCATCGCATATTTCCTAAAGAGCCAATTATGGATGCTTTTCAAAAACGGATTTTACAATTAAGATAACAGCTAGCGGTCCCCCAGAAATTGTTAAAAAGTATTAAAGAGAGCAAACAGGATCTTTTTTATTGAAAATAAATTCAAAGCAAGAAACTTTTATCAAAGGAATATTTACTTATTTAGGGAAAAAGAAGTAAGAGGTACTGATAACTCGTTATTTATGTCTCTATTTTGGTAAAAGCAATTCTCTTGTGAAATCGTGAACAAATACAAACAAATAATACCTATTTTAAAACGGCCTAAGGTATATAATGCGAGATACAAAAGAACTGGTTATTAAACGAAACTCTGCTCTGAAATTTTTATAGCGTATTGTTGTGGAAAAAAGCTTGAAAAGTATAAATAACTTTAAGAAATCTATTTTATGTTTGTAACGTAAACATTGTAAGATTTCTGTATATTTTTAATGATTTTTTCATACACAACAAAAACGTAGCAATAAAAACTAAAATACACTGAATTCATCCAAAATTACCGATATAAAACGTTTAATAAGCGCTTGCAAACCTACTTAAAATAATTTGAATTTAAATTGCTTTTAACTGCCTTTTGATAAAAAATGATTTTAAAAAGCTTTGTTTTTTCATTGATATATTTATACTATATTAAAGTTACAATTTTTTATTGGTGATAGTTTTGTTATTTTCATTGTAAAGCAAATACAATATTTTGAATTATTACTAAATGGCGAGTTTACTGAGTTATAATATTTTCTAGAAGCAATATTTTCTCGAAAAATTCCTCTACCTATTCAAATTTTGCTTTTTGTTAAGTTTTTTCATGGATTTCTACAATGAGTTTAAGCGCTTCAATTTTTTTCTTCGGTTTTGGCAGAAGTATGTGAGAGTTAACTTCTCTTGGGTAATAATTGTTCCAATTTATTTCAATGTCTCATTATCAAGTGTAATGTTTTTTTTTCCTCACTCATTCATTTTTAACTATTTTTATCAATAGCAAATTGATCAAAGTGCTAGGAAAAAAAAAAACAGTATTAGACCTTACCAAAGACATTCTTTTTTGAATGTATATTCACTTGTAGCAATTTTTAATATTGCAACATCATTGCTCATCTCACTCCAAGCAATTCTTCTCATTTGTTTGGTAGAAGCTTTGTTTTAGACGTCAGAATCTCACAACTTTGAAAGTAACCTAATACATTCTATTTCATTGTTGGTAAATCTCAAGTTTGTATATGATTTTCTGATGCTAAAACTGAAAAATATCTATTGAAGCTCTTATTATTCTCATTAGTATTCCGTAGATTATCTACTGAATGCTACGGCAAAAAATAGTTACTAAATACTATTGCTTAGAAAACATAAATGGTTTTCATCAAATTAACAATCGAATAATTGGTAAATTATTTTCATTTTGGGAAAATCAGTGCTTCCTCACACCTGACCCACAATGGTTGATGGTATTTTAAACGTTTAACTAAATTTCAGATAAATTGATACTCGTTAGAATTTTCCACACGAATGCGCTCGATAACAAAAGTTGGAATAGATAGTTAATCAGCCTACATCTTCACATATATAAACAGATTACCTGTGTTAAGATAAAAAATAACTATCATCATGCTGATAATCTTTTTGAAATTTCAGAAAAATTAACAATTAAAGAAACATATTAATCAGATACCGTTAAATTCAAAATATATCTGCATAAAATTGTTCATCTCTATAAAAATATGCTGATCATATTGGTCATAATGTAGTTTATGATTTAGATACACGTTAATGCGTTTCATCATTAAACGTTGTACACTGATTTTCTTAAAGTAACTAAATTTGTTAGAATCTCAGGGAGGGGGGAGACTACGAGTGTTATTTTTTAGAAAAGTTATTTTTCTATGATCACGGGCTGTTTAAAATTTATTCCAGACACTCTCAGTTTATGTTGGGAGCGCCAAATATCGAAACACATCCTGAATCAATATCTTTATCCAAACTTTCGGGCGACAGGTGTTTTCTTGAGTATCCCTGTTTTTCTCATTTGAAAATAATGCTATTTTTAAGAAACGAGAATGAAATCATAAAAGCGCAAATGAGATCTCTTAAAATTTGTCAGTGATATTTATATTGAGGAAACACATTTATTTAAGTAATAATTTGACACGAATAATGTTTAAAAATTTGAAAATTAATTATAAAATAAAGTAGGAAAATCCAAGTAAGTACTAAAACTTATCAGTAGACTTATTTTAATATCTCCGCATATCGCGCCAAGTTAGTAACCGACTGATAAATGGCTCTAACCTTCAGTACAAGAGTTCATTTGTCCGAAACCTACATTGGATTAGGCTGCTTTTAGCGGTTCAGAATCTAGTTTAAACTTTAATTCCTGGTAAAATTAGTCCTCCTGAGCTAAAAATGACCACTGAGTAACAAGCAAAACAAATCAATTACTTCCATTAGCTGAAGGTCTAGAATTTGATTTCAGGTTTTGATTAACAACGACAGGTGTGTTCATGCTTTCTACATACACGCCTTTTGCGAAATTCCCGAGTCATCCACTTCCTGTATAAACAGATTCGTTGAGTCAAAGCACTTATGTATTACATAAACAAGGCGTAATGAACTTTTATTTGTGTTACACATTGTATTCATTGTGTTCACATGTTAACAAGAAAAGTATTTGTATGATTGTTTCAATTACAATTTTAATAAATAAACAAAATATGCTGTATTTCTTTTAACTTCAACCAGTTTTATTAATATAAGATGGAAAAAATTACACACGTTACTATAAATGCATAATGTATTTTATCCTTTGTGCAAAAATATTTCTTAGTGTAATATATTCCCTTAATTTTCAACTCTATTTTTCAATATCAGTAATTCATAAACTTTTCGAATTTTATAATTTTTTTAAAGTCCCTCAGAATTTTTTATAAACAAAATATAATTAATAAATTATTTAATTTATGGATTATCATAATTAAAACTACACACTTACATCGCTTATTTATGACATAAAGTCGACACCTTTATTTAACGAAATTTAGTGAAGAGTTAAGTTTCAAAAGAAAACTTTTGCAAGAAAGTTTTTTTTTAAATGAATGGTTATTCATTGAAAACAGAAAATCTACTTTATTTTACTCTTATCTTCATTTCAACATTCACGTATTTAGAAATCAGTCAATTTGGAACACACAAACATTTCGTTTAAAATAATCAGTTAATTTATTTTAAAAATTAACTTGTCTGCGAAAAACGTAACTGAACTAAACATGAAAATTTTTTTGTGTTGTTTGCTGTTTTTACTATTGGATTCAATCATTTTCTTAGTTTTTCAACGCAAAGACTGTTATCAAAATATTTCAAGACACCAGAACGATATTAATTAATATTAATTAATAATAGTTTATGGATTAATCATATACTAGGTTATTATAAAAAAGGTTATTAAGCAATTACTCTTCTTATAAATTATTTATATATTCTTATTGTTATATATTCTTATGTTGTACCTTTTTTTGTTACATGTTGAAAGTAATGAATTGTACAATCATTATTTTCAACATGTAACAATAAGAAAATTTTCGGCTAACAAATTCCTGATAATATCTGTTGAAGTTTCTAACTTCTAAATTTTTCATTGCTGATTGCTTAATAATTTATCGATATACACTATTAAATATAGATTTACATCGATTTCTATTACCAGAATTTCGCAAACATCGATTACCGCAACAAGTTTCGATAATGACAAACTGATTTTCAAATGCATTTTAAAATGAAGTGAAACTACTGTTATACTCTGTATGAATATATAAAAATTTCAGTTTATGTCAATGAAAATCTGTATGAACAATATAACTCGTTAAATGATTTTTAAATCTTAATTTCTTTTCCTTATGGTAAGTTTTTTTAAGTAAAATTAAAAAAATATTTACATAAACAGCTATTATTTGGTTAAAAATATGTATTCACAATGAAATTTTAAACTCATTAAAACGATTTTAATTCTTATTTTTTCATGAAAATTTGAGAATTTGAATTATGCACTATATAACTAGCAAAAGCAAATCTATAATTTATTTTATAAAATTTAATTGAATTATGCCATTTAATTAGCAGAAATTTCTAGTAATTTTAAATTTATTATGTTTAATCAAACGTTACTGAATTTTATATTAAAATATAAAATAAATGAAAATTGAAAAATAAAAGATATCTCCCAAAGTGTCTACATAAAACCAATTTTGAATTTTTTCTTGTAGAATGTTGGTACAGAAGTGAAAATTACTTTATTATTATTTTTATTATTATTATTAAACATACTTTCCTGCCTAAAATTTACAGGTCCGTTTCAGAAATAAGCTAGGCACATCCCTTCAAAGTATGAAATAGAAAATATCCTTACAATAAAAATAATTATCTTAAAGAAGACAGTTGGAAAAAATTATAAACAATTACTTCAGTAAAACAAAGAACCCAAAGCAATTCCTGTACTTAAGATGTTGCATTTAGGCTTGTTTTTGAACTAAATATTTAACATAAATTACATTAAGGGAATTTAAAACTGCAATTGAAATTTATTTGAAAAAACAGATCAGGTACTTAAGTTGCTGAATAATGTTAAACATTTATAAAATGTTAATTTTATAAGAATGAAAATTTATTTTAATATTCAATTCTCGAGTGAAAAATCTAAATAGTTTCCATATATGCAAGAATTTGAACAGCGTAATTGATGACATCTCTAGAAAATTTGTCTTGTGAAAAATAGTTTATAAACTAGAATGTAACAATTATATTTGTTAGGTATTTTAGTTTAAAGCTTGAAATGGAATATCAAGGAAAGGGAAAATTTTATATATATATATATATATATATATATATATATAAAATCAGCATTGACACGACAGCCCTTTGTGGGCCTGGGCCTTCCTCAGAAGCTTTTCCCAATGTACCTTTCTCCCCGCAATTTATTCTTCAGTTCTTTACTTTTAGGATGGCAAAGTCCTCATCCACGTTATCTTTCCATCTCTTTTTGGGCCTTTTTCTTGGTCTTTTATTTGAGGGAGTTGCATTACAAACTTATATATATATATATATATATATATATATATATATATATATATATATATGTTACCGTGAAAGACCGAAATCAGAGAATGTCGACATTCACCGGTGAATGTCAACACATACCAAAAACGTTGGTGAAAGACCGTACAATTGATTACATTTCTTGCACTTTCGGAC
>JAPDSC010074766.1:0-10765 GCA_026290005.1 Latrodectus geometricus | reverse complement strand
TAACTCTGCATTCTGCTACATACCATGAATGCACCTGACATAATGGACCTGAATTCTAAAAATCTAGTCCATATTTTTAATTATTTTTGAATTAATAAATATTTTTTCTTTTCCACAGCTGCTGCAAAAAAAAATCCTTGTGTGAGAGGAACCATCACTGATGCAGATATAGAGTCGGCAATTAAAAACTGGCTGAGACATGCCAAAGCAAGATCCAGCAAACAAATTTCTATTGACCAGAGTTCTCAATCCCTTACTTAATTTTTGCAAAAATAAACATTGCTATTTCACTATACTCTTTCTTGTTCATTGATTCTAATATAACATTAATATGGTTTTATTTTTATGTACACTGCTTAGTATTTGGTCGAAAATTAATGAAACATAATTTTTAAATATTCAAAATTTGTACAGGTTAACTGTTCTATTAAAAGTATTTGATATGCTTATTCTTCATATAGAGCTGGCACAGCGTGTCCTTTTTAAGACCTTGCGTCTGAAAACCCAACCAAGCAATCTTCATTATGGAGCTAAAATCCTTATTAATTTATCCTCTTTAGACTGCAATTGTACATACTAACTAGCTTTATCTGGCAGAATAAAAATTACATCATTTAATAAATAATAAGTAAAAATGAAGGGGAAAAGAAGCCAACAGATTGTGACATTCCTACATTATTTGCATTAAGTTTGTTTTTATTTTTTTTATTTATTTTTTTTTTTAATTAAAGTGAAGACAAAAATTTGTCAAATAATATGTACATGGAAAAATAGATAACGTAAAGATTTATTATAATAAATAATAAAGCATTTTTGTATGAACTTATTTTGATAATATTTTTTAATCTAAAAATTGCAATAAGGAAATCAAAATGTTTTTAAGACTAGAGATTCACGAGTCAAGATTCTTAAAGTAAAATTTAAGTGTCTGGGTTTGAAATACTTAAATGTTTAGTAGCAGCTTTCATAAAATTTTGGTACAAAAGGCAAAACAAACCACACATTTTGAAACCCAGGTTTTCTACACTTTTAAAATAAGTAATACAAAAATATCAAGTCATATAAAACCTAGTTGTAATTTTTTAATTTTATTTAGATTTGTATATATTAGATTACTTAGATTTGTATGTTGATATCATACAGGTCAATTGTCATTGAAGCACACCAAAAAATATATATTTATATACATTATTTCAATTAGATAGATCACATTTGTCTTTTCCTAAAATATTTTAGCACTGGGTCTATTAGAAGAAAATTTTCTTTTCTTTAATAGAACTATAATACTGATGTTTATATAGAAATGATTTCGGGTTCAATCATTTCTGCAATTTTTTAAAATCCATTCTAAGAAAATTCAAACATGAGATGCTATTTATTTGTTTTTAGTAATTCATAACTTTTACTCTCTAAAAATGGACATGAAAGACAATAGTTCTATGCCAACAGAAGAACTTCAAAAAGCACTTTATGTCTACGGGAAGGAACTGCTGGATTTGCTGGAGGAAACGTTGAAGGAGAAATACGCGAACTCTGGAAATGATAAAAACAAGAAAAAAAATTTTTTTTATCTACTTTGAAGTAAACTGCTTTTTTAAAAATATTATTATGTAATTGTTTGGAAAAATTGCTGTTATTCCTACAATTTGCATATTTCCTTAAGCAGTTACTTCGAAACAACGCTTTTACTAGTTGTAAAATGCATCCTGATAATAAATTGATAAAAAATTACTACATTTTTGTGTTCTTTAATGCAGATTTTACAAACATGCTAGTTAAAACAAATTTAGATTTTAAATGTTTTGCAAAATTATCGCACTTTGTTATACTAATTAAGGGGAAAATAAGTAAAAAATTATCTACAATTAAATATCATATTGTATGCTATCTTCACTCTTATAAGCAATTGACAATTATGACTTGATACAAAGAGCTATAGCTCTTTGTATCACTTAGTCATAGTTGCCAATTTATTTCTTGAAATTAAAGAAAGCAATCACAATTTCTTCAGAAGTTTCAGGCCTTATATCGAAGAAATGAAACAGTTGTAAATTTTTGTTAATTTATTTTAAGCATTTTAAAGGGTTAAAATATTTACAAAATCAAATGCTAGTAGTCTTTTCCATGCTTTTCCATCGAAGCAAACGTTTAAGGTAATGTTTTGTTTAAACCTCTAACTTCATTTATAGAAATTGAAAATATAAATATTGATGACTTCTAATATTTCGATTAAATTTTGAATTGTTCTGGTATTTAGATGAATACCATTTACATAACATTGGAAACTTACCTCGAAATACCTGGACAGCATTTAATGGAAAAAAAACATGAATGAATTAATGAATAGATATGGATGATTTGATCATAATATTTCAAATATTATTGATCTGAAACTTTTTGAACGTAAACAATAAACTAGTATTTAATTTTACTTACTGTTTATTTAATTTAATCGGTTGAATGTATTTTGCTTTAATTAAGTATTTAAATAAAAATTATGTATTTTAGTAACTATAACTGAAAATAATTTATTTCATTTTGAGTAATTAATGAAAATACTTTTCTACGCAGTATAAATCAATTATTTATTTTTAAAGATTTTTAAATAAAAAATATAATACTTGTGTGAGAGAAAATAACTTTAAAGTAAGAGACCATGAATTAATTGTTTGTTTCAAACTAAAAAAAATTCAAAAGCTAGTCTTAAAATATTTACCTTATTTTTATAAATATTTAAAATATAGCTTATTGCATAAATACACTCTGGAATACCGTGAAAAAGCCCAGGTTAATATTAAAATAATATTGTTTAAATATTACATTTTAAATTTTAAGTTATTAAATATATTGTGTGAGTGGAATATGTTAAATTTATATTAAATATATTGTGAGAATCTATTATATAATATCCTTAACTCATGTTTGAATTGCTGGAGATTATAAGACGAAATTTTACATATAAATAAAGCCTTTTTATTTTTACTCAAAAGCAGCCCTTTCTTAATATAATAAACTTTTTTGCTAAATTTTAAGTTTAATAAATACTAATAAGTTAACTAAATTTTGAATTTTTAACCTCGAAGTGGGAGAATTGCTCACATTTGCAAACATTAATTAAATAAGAGAAAACAAACTCCTTTTATTCATATTTATTATATGAATGAGACAATTAAAACATTGTTGTTGTTGTCATGTGCCAGCCAGGCTGGCAATATGGGGTGCGCTGCTCCACTTTTCCAACTGAACCATATTTGGTAGAGTCCGACTTCCTCAGTACACACATGCCATAGGTACCCGTTTATAGGGCAGGCAACCTTTCACACACACACAAAGAAAGGACAAAAGAAAGAGAGAGAGAGAGAGAAAGTAGATCCATGCCCGAGCCAGGATTCGAACACAGGTCCCACCCACCTGTTGACAGGTACGCTAACCACTAGACAGGTTGGGCGGCAATTAAATCATTTTTATTTATAAATAAGGTTTTTCCATTTTTCTTTATAATAGCACCTAAGATCTCATTTTAATATTACATTAGAAAGTATTTGTGAAGAAAACTTGAAATCTTGAACTTATTATATAAAATTATTATTTTCCAAAACTAAATTAAGTAGCACTTAGTACACTAAAAAGGAAATCAATAACCATTTATTCATATTCATATGGTAGGAGATGAAAAAAGTGTATTATTTTTTTTTTTCATTTTTACTTAATAAAATACAACATATCTTAAAACTTGATTATATTTGTTTTGAGCTCATATTTTTGTTCTCAAGTGCATTTTATCTCCTACGAACATAGCAATATTCTTTAATCAAAGCTTGTTTAAGTTTCTTCTACTATGGTTATCGTAACAGCTTATATACACGATCCCTTTTAACACCTTCTTATTTCATTTTCGAAATTATTATTCAAGATTTCATTTCACTACTTTTAAATACTGCTACGCCTTGGAATAAAGGGAATATTAAGAATGACAAGAAAAAAAAATACTTGTGACAGCGAAACAATGATAAAAAGTAATAGTTGAGTGAAGAAAAATGGAAAACTTCCATTTTAACAGTTTAATAAACATTAAAAAGAATGTTAACTTTCGATCTTCATAAATTGGAGAAGTAAAGGAATCCGAAAGAAAAGGGAGAACAATATCGAAAATTCAATGAAAAGTTCCAAACGTATGAACTGGTTTTCATACATATACATTTCATTTATATTTTGCAAGTATAACTTTCTGCGTTCCTGATTGCATCATAGTTTTCAAATAACGATAAATATGTCAGCAAAGTATACTTTTCGTTTATTGCTGAATGACTAATGCGCAATAGCTACTTCGAAATAAGTTTTTCTCACTGTTCTGCATTTTTGGCGATTTGTCATATTTCTTAATTCACCACAGTTCCATAGAAATTTGTATAAGTTAATACATTTTTAATAATTTAGATTCAACCAGTAACATATGTTAAAATTATTACTCGCTAAATATAACTAAAAATAGCATTAGATCAGTTGTACATTGTTAATGGTTTTACGTTATTGTTCAAGTTAAGTTATTGCGATACTCAACTTAAACAATAACGTTGGGGGCTGCCAAATTTCTATCGACCGAAGCATCTAAATACTTGAGATCACTTTCTAATTTTGAAATGCGATCAAGTAGCAAAGCCGATTACTGAGTTGACACCTTTCTTTCCAAGATATGCTCCACCAAAGAAAAGACATTTTAACCTATCGAAGTTTAAAAATACATATGTCCTCCCAGCATGATAGTCTACAGTTGCGTTAAGTAACGCACCTGCTATGTTCCGACCATGAGTATACCTTTTTCACCAGGTTACCCAACCCATAATTTTGTATTTTTTCAACTAAATGAGAAAAATACTAAAATTTATAAGAAATCTTATGTGGAGAGGGTTATGTTCCCTGCGACCTATTTCTGACAACCATTATATGATATTGAATCTCAGTAACAAGATCAACATCTGAGCTTGAAATAATTTTCCACATCACACTAAGATTCCATATATTTTAAAAGCCTTAACCACCATTAGTGAACACGATGGATCTTCTGTTGCGTCTGGATTTGAACTCACTTGTTTCCGATGAAGATAATGACGCCCTTGTCATCCACTGCCTACTTAATTGCTATTTACCGAAAGAACAAAGCATTTTACCACAAGTATACTGTGATTAAATGAAAATTGTTAGGTCGATTACTACATAGGTAATACAAGATGATATTTTAATGGGTAACGTAATAGTGTTAATTTAAACCACATTTAGTCAGTTAAATATGAATTATTTTGTTACCGTTTATAAAAAAGCACATCATTTCTACTTTTCGGACTGATTAATGATGTATACCTTTAGAAAAACAAAATTTTTATTTTTATTAATACAATGAAAAAACAATCTTTTATGATTCTGCACCTCATTTCCCTGCTCCATTCAAAAAGTTATAGTATTATGAAATTGGTATTAAATTGTGTGAAGAAAATACGAAGAACTTCAGAATTATTACATTTTTCATCATATGACAATAAAAATGTGTCAATATATAAAATAAATTTTTGATCTTAATTTTTTACAGTTATATGCGGATTATTCAGAAAAAAATCACTGCCGTTTTTAATTTTATACATAGAATGTTAAATAAGTGAAAGTAGTTAAATGTTGTTTTTTTAATTCATAGCAATTAAACTTTTAAGAAACAGTCTGCCTTAAGTGAGCATTCAAACATTTGTGATTTCGGTTTTCTAATCAGAGAGGAGGGAATAATACAATTTAAATTGTTAGAAAATTCTCACGTTACCGAAAATTTCTTTTAATTAAAAATTACTTTTCATTTATCAAATTATCCAATTTATATGAACTCATGAGTTCATGAGAACAAAACCAATTCATCCTGAAAATTTACTCTGTTCTGGATTTAATCCATACAAGTTCAAATTTTAATTCCTTCTGACAGATTACTTAGTAGTAACCAATAGATCGTTTTGAAATTATTAAATCAATTTTATAAGATAAAGGTATTTTTATAATGTGATAAGTTTAGTTTTGCACTTTAAATTATCATTGAAAAACAATTTTTTTTTAAAGTTATCTATCCTGAAGAACAATTAAGCGTTGTATTTTGGTTCACATTTTTTTAAAATAAATTATTAATAAGAGTTATATTTGATGGAATATAAGAAAAAATTTTAAACTAGAAGCTAATAATAGAAAGCAATAAAAGAAATTATGTGATTATGTCTTATTGATTAGGGTTCAAAGGGTTGTCTCATATACTGAATAATATATTCGATTAAACATAGTTAAATCATATTTGTTTTTTATTTAGGTTAGATATTTTCCTTAATTTTCCTTAAGGGGATGAAGGCACGTTTCATCTGAAGTTTTTGAGAGTAAACCCATATTTAACATGAAAGAGACCCATTTTTATCCTCATAAATCCTATAAAACGTGTTTGCCTACGGATGGCGAGTTCAAAATCCTCAAGGGTTTTTCTTAGAACCGTTTTAGAATTTAAAAAATCCATAATCCTTTCTTGGAAGCATGTCCAAGGGAATCCAGTTTTGGAGAATCCTCCAAACTTATGAATATCCTAAGCATTCATAAATCTTGCGTTATTGCATTCTAAGTAATCGTCACTTGCTAAATAATGTATCAAATTTGAAAAACGGACCAAGAGAATCAATTTAAAAATCGATTGATATAAAAAATTAAATGAAAGATTATGATTGGTGAATTTCTTTAAGAAAATCCCTAACTGATTAACATTAGATGTACGTGGCGCATCAGTTTCACGTATTTTAAATTCTCTTAGGAAAATTACGAAACCAATACAAGCATTTTTATGTTCATTTTTAACTGTTAAACGAGATAAATATATATTGAAGCCTATGTTCAACAAAAGTTTTAAAATATTGTAATTCTCTATGTGGTACACCTATCTGTACGAGTATGCGTTAGTTTGATGCGATCTAAATAAAATTTTTAGCAAATTAGTTTTAATCATTTAGAAAAATCAGAACAATAATAAATATTAATACGGATTGTCGGTGCCGTTATCTCAAATGAAATCAGTCCGATAAGCAACAGTAGATAAAACTCACAGAATTGCAGTCAGAGAGAGTATTTGTGTAAAAGATGCACCGGATGAATATTCAAGTAATATTATTGAATAATAAAAAGTTTCTATGAATATATATCTCATATTTTCATTTTTTACTTGTAGTGTTTAATTATATTGCTTTCTAAGCTGTGTTTTCTTTAAAGATATTTGTTTATACACCGAATTAACACTTATTCGTAAAGATAAATATATAAGGAATGTCCATAAACACTTTGCGTTATTATCGATTTTTTTACAAAATATCAATTACAGTATCATGCTCAAATCTACAGTGTAACTTATTTTTAAAATAATATATAGCTGCTATACTTTGCAAAACTAAAAAAATATGATTTATAAAAAAGAGATATATTGACTGTTTTAGAATACTTAGTTTGTCTCTCTAAAATCATTTTAATACTCTGGGACAGACTTGTTTGGAATAAAGAGGAAATTTTAAAAACCTCTGTCAAAAACCTCTGTCTATGGGCTCATGAAAATATTCTGTTTTGGAAATCTTTTTAAAAATGAATTTTTACACATCCACACTTGAAGTAGAATTCAGGACATTTATGGACAGTGTACAAATCTTAATTACATGATTATGTTTTTAGCTAGAATTTTCCCGCTAAATTATTTTTCGCTCTGTCTTTTAATCCCCTGCCACCCACTATTTGTCTTCCTTTTCAGCAGTTCTGTTACAATTTACCAACCAAAATTTTTGTTTGAAGTGAAATGAAGTTGTTGAATGAAATTTAAGAATACTCATATAACGAGAACTCTGAAAAAGAGATGAAATTTGAATTTCAACTCCTTAATTCCATCTTTCAAATTAGGAAGGGAAAATTTTAACACAAAATGTCAAAAGAGATTCTTGAAATTTCCTCATCAATTATTTTCAAATAAAAGTAAACCTATTTTATAAAATTGAAAATTCAACATGGGGTAATTATCATCCATGAATTAAATTAATTAATTAGAACCATAAAGCAAGTTGCCATCAGATGATGAAATTGATAATTTAACTAACATATTCTTTTGTACTTTCATCAGTTACTTCATCACTTCCCATAAAAAAAACTCTAATAGAGTCCATGGTGGAGCTTTATAAAGTTTAGTGGTGGAACAATGAATGAAAAGTTACGATTTCTCTATAAGTCGCTGTCGAACGAGAGTTGGTACTATGTTCCTGCTAACTATGCATATTTGTAAGAACGTGAATAATGCCATTTATCTATGAAAACCTCTAGCATGGTAAAATGCTGAAGTTCTTAAAAATGTTTTAAAAAAGCTATTAGGATAACTTCAATGTGGTATAAAATAAATTTAGTACTTACATATGTTCATATTTTTCATATATTATGAAATAATATATTAAAAATATTAAAAGGGGGATTTTTTCCTTAAAAGATCGTATGACTATGATAATTATTCTAAGTCTAAAACAGTTTTCACCAAACAATAAACAATTTTATATACTTTTTCAAACTTTTAAAATACGATACTCAATTAGTATGAAATTGATTTTAAGCTGTTTCGGATATTTATCAATTTCTTAGAAATAATAATATTATGAATACATGTGGTTTCACTAGTTACTGTAAGCTCGTAAAGTCAGCGCAATCAGATTACCTTTGAATTTATTCAAGAGACAAAATTTAAAAATAAATAATATCCGAGCATATATTTTTATATGAATTTTGATATCTGAAATTTTTTATTATTTCAAACATGCAATATATCCTATAAAGTTTTAAGCTATTTCTAAAATTAACTCTTCTCCAAAATGTGATGCAATAAACTATGCTTCAAATAACTGCACATTTCGGAATAATTATTTTGAAATCGATGCTAGATTTTAGGTTTGAGAATTATTAGATTGGTAGTTGTCTTTAATATGTTTAAAATTTACATGTGTACTTTGTGTATTTTCTTCATAATTCTTACCACATTTTCTAATGAAAACTCTAACTGACTATGATGTCTTTATTTAACATCAAGATAATGAAGCGCATTCATCTGGCTTCCTTGGATAAAAGTTTTTTCTACGGCTGAAGATTACTTGGAAAGATAATTTTCCCTATATAAATCTTTTTGATCAAAGTTTTGATATCATGTAATTCCTTACATAACTAATACGGACAAGTTGTATGCCCAATTTATATTAGGGAATTAAAATTTCATTTACTTTTCATAACTAATTATACAGTTATTATAATTATTTATTCTAACTGATTACTTTTTTTAGTCAGTAGCATTTATGAATTAGTGCTCCTGCACAAAGACTGTCACTAGAACAATAAATACACCAAACTTCCGCATTTATTAGACTTGTTGAAGTAACAAAATGGATTTTAAAACTAATATAAAACCTTCTGTGGAATAGTTTCTATAAGTCTGTAGAGTGTCTGGGAAATATCTCTATTAATGTAAAATTTTATCTTTATTTATATTTTGTAACAATAAATTTTTCTTTATTTTTTGATAAAAATAATAAAATATCTTTCCATTTTGTTTTGTAAACAATTTGGGTACAGATATTTTGGTTTTTAATGTTCTCCATTAAATAATTTCTTTGCTTTTATTATTTTTTATTGGAAAATTTTCCTTTCTTTAATTATATAATTGAAGAAAGGAAAATATTATTGCCTCTTTGAATATATAAATATTTAAAAAATTCACTTATGTATACTTTCTATTTTTTTAAAATTTTACTACAATATAGCAAGATTTTGAAGTCCAAATAAGACAAAAAGATTCAGTTAACTCTAACACAGTAAAATTGATGAAAGTTTTGTGACAATTTAACTATTGTATTATTTTATAAGGATTTTTAAATTGAAGAACTTTTTCACAGAAATATGTTTTAGCATTATGCAAAAAGAAGTAAACTTAAAATTGATGTGTTTAAATCCAGTTGTGCTTAAGGTATTTGGGTAAATCTTTTGTATTTATGTCAAGTATGGCATATTTTAACAGGTTTAATGTTAGCATTAAATTACTTCTTCTTTGCAAATATTTTGAATTTCATTCAAACTCTAAATGTTATTTTTGATGGCACACTTTAAACTAATAGTTAGGCATCTATTGTTGATGAAGTTAATAGCTAAAAATAAAAATTAAAACATTTTTTACTGAATTAGAAGCATATTTTATTAATTTCTCATGCATACAAAGAAAGTGTTATTTATGAAGCATATTTTGTCAATCAATACATTTTAATTAAATTAAATTTTACTTGAACCTTATAGGACATTAATAAATTGCATAAGAATCCTTAATAAGCATAAATTATTCTGTAAAAAGTGATGTTGTATGATATTTATATCATTTTAGAACATGTTAGTTGTTTATGCACACTGAAAGAAGTTTTCTTATATTGATAAAATATTCTGTTGCTACCAGATTCAATTATCATTTCTAATGCATGTGTCCCCGCTGCTTGATACTTTTAAATTGCTTTGTTCATGTAAGTATTTTTTTTTTTCAAAATATCTTTAATTATGTTTTGGAGTGAAAATTTTTTCTCTATTTTTGGACAGATATGATAAAATTGGTGTTCATTTTTTTTTTTTTTATATCACTTAAGGTACAATTATTTTGGTTTTTAATGTGCTCTGTTATTCATTTGAATAAACCATCAATTATACTTATTCC
>JAPDSC010074764.1:465-11035 GCA_026290005.1 Latrodectus geometricus | reverse complement strand
TCATTCACATGATGAAAAGTTGGATGGCTCGTCGGTCCTTGAAAGCTGAATTGATTTCTGTATTTTTTCTTATTTAAAGAGAAGACTTGTATTAATAAATGTCAGACGAAATGATGGAAATAATAAGATTCTTTGGTCTAGACAAATCAAAGACCATGGAAAATAAGACTCAAGAGTGTGAGCACAAATTTGTAACAAAAGATGATTATGAATTTTACGTCTGTATGACATGTCATGAAGAGCTGAGATGCAATCCTAATAAACGTCCTATCGATCGAGCTCAATTATATTCTATGATGAAGATGCAACAGAGGAGTCAAAGCAGAGTGAAAAATCTTACTAAATGGTTTAATGGGTTTAATATACCCTTAGAAGATGTGATCTTGGTTGAATTCTTAACATTTATCCATAAGTATGAAGAATTGTTTCCAGAGCGGAAAAACTTAATCAGCAAAGAATACATTTTATTTCATCTGCTGCGGAAACGAGATTTTCAGGTACCGCTCAAGTTACCTAAAATGAAGAAAACGCTTGATCAGAATGAAGAAATCTGTCGAACCGTCTTCGGAGCTTTAAACTGGAATTTTTAATAGCTTTTGTCAGCTATTAAAAATAAACTAAATCTTTCTTATCTATCCAGCTACTCTCTGGATAACCTAACCACTTTACCAGATATTTATTCCCCACCTTTTTCAGGATCTTTTCGATTTTGTATACCTTGTCCCTCTTATCATATCTTACCAGCTCGTTTTCATAAAAGGTCCCTTTTACATCTTCATTGCTTAAGTCCTTTATTCTATATGTGACTGGATCGGTTTCTAATACTTCAGAGATGACAAAGATTTCTTCTGTATAGGTTGCTTGATAACCTCTTCTAAAAGTTGTTTTATAGATTGATATTCTGACTTTATCTCCTACTTGGTATTTAGGTTTATGTAAGACCTTTTCTTTGAACAAATTGCGGTAGACTTCACCACTGTTTTCTTCTAGACTGGCCTCAACTGGCGTCATCTTGATACTTCTGTGGTAAGAGTTGTTATAATTTTTCACTAACTGATCCAATACATCTATATATCTATCGGTATTATTAGCCGCTAAATATTTCCGAATTTTTCCGTTTAGAGTTCTGTTGAATCGTTCCACCACGGAGCATTTGATTTCTACGTTTTCGGTCGTGAACCAGTGGATGTTGTTCTCTTTAAACAGAAGCTGTGTCTCTTTGTTAATGAACTCGGTCCCCTTGTCAGTCTGGATTTTAAGGGGAACTCTCGCTTTAAATATCTTCTTAAATGCCTTTGTCACTTCTTCTCCTGTTTTTCTACGAATAGGCACAGCCCAACCATATTTGCTGAAAATGTCTATGACCGTTAGCAAGTAGTTGTAGCCGTCATTAGATTTTGAAAATGGCTTTAAAAATAACAAGTCTGCTTGCCATTGATCATCAATGTGTGAGACATAAGTTCTCCTTCTTTTAAACTTACTGATGAGTGGTTTGTGTTTTGTGTACACATCTTGTTGATGTAAGAAATCTGTGACTTTTTTTCGACTTAAACCTGTTTTTCTACTGAGTTCGTTTATGCCGCAATATCCAGTCTCTGGATCGTAATAAACTTTTTCGGGGTCCTCAGTTACCCCTTTAGCGGTAAAAAACGACTCTTTTTAGAACCACAATCCATGCAGATTCCTTTCATCATAGGTCTGCCGTTTTTTGAAGTAGCCTGAACTGCATCTTTAGTATCAGTGTGGGTTTTACATTTTAGGCAGTATATTTTTGAACCCATTCCAAATGTCTTCTTTGCTTTGATAATTGGCTTCACAACAGCTCTATCTAGCCTTTCCCGGAGAGTTGGATTGGGAATATCTTCAAGTTCTTTTATCATGTTTGTGTCACACACCTTGTTTCTTGTTTCGGTGTCTTTGTTTTTTAGGTAACATACATCATGTTTATATGCAGCTTCATCGACTCTATTAATGGGCTTACTCCATTCTTTATATGTTAAATCAGGGTTTAGTCTAGTTTTACCTTTGAGCAATTGAGTTCCTGGCCCTGTAAATTGGTGACCAGGTAGATGCATTTCAAACGGTAAATTATTGATTGCAGAGTTTATAACTCCTTTTCCTTTCTTCATTTATTTATATGTAAAAAATTATTTACTCACATACTCATAGCCATTCAGTTGGGTTTGTTTCATGTATTTTTCTCTGGGTAAGTAGACTGAATTATTGATGAAATCATCCTCTCTGCTGTACACCTCTTCTTCTGATAATGTGTTTGATTTGAATGAATTCAGCAGCTGCTTATAAAACTTGTAAGACTGCTTATACTCTTCATTCCTTTCGACGATATTCATGGACTTTTCGATAACTTCGACTATACCAGCACTTAAGCTCAGAGCGGCTAAGGGTACCATCGCAAAAGCGGATAAGCCCAATGAACTGCAAAGGAACTTTGTAATGGATAGTGAAATCTTTATCTTATGATAATGGTGGTAACTCTTTCTATACACGTAAATTTTCTTCCGTAAGTATTCTTCCATCTTTATTTATAGGGATGAAATATTTTTTCCGATATCTCAAGGCCGGATTCACTAAATCAAGCATAAAAAAATCATATGGTTGTTGCATGCACTTTTTGTACAATCGATTGAACTCTTCTTTCGTTAGATTGCCATCTACCTCCCTTATGATTTGTTGAATCTCCCTCTGTTGGAGGTTAAAAAATATCAAGTAGTTGCAATTTCTCCTAATAACAATAGGCGTTCTGTAATAGGATTGAGAGAGGTAAATGATTGAGGCATTCTTCTTCCTACCTCGGATGAAGAAATCTTCGATACTCTTCTGGTCTTTGTCTGTCACACAGTCATCAAAGACAACGACATTTTTACAAGATGGGTCCAGATCGTCCACTGTTATAAAGTCTTTTGTATCCGAGGAAAATAAGGTTCCTTTCTTGCCGTATTTTTCATATAACTCGAGCATAATTTTTTTCTTCTTTTTGGGATACTTTGCTAATATATCTTTAATATCCACACCATCAAACATTGTGTACTTTTCTTTGAGCTTAGTGTACTTGGGTTCAAACATGTCTTTAGCACAAATGAACAAGTTATCAAACTCAAGGTAATCATAAATGAAATTCAGTAATAAATTCGTTTTGCCTGTGCCTGAAGCTCCAGCGATCAAAAGTCTGAAAGGGTGCTTCGGTAATAAATAATGTTGATTTGCATCAGCTAATTCTTCTGGTTCGGTATAATCTTCAATTGGAATCATCTTTATTTAATGTGAAACTTTTTTGCTTCAAGTAAAAAATAGTTTGCTTCCAGTAAAACCCTATTTGCTTCCAGTAAAAAATAATTTGCTTACTAATAAATGAATGCTTTACAAAAAGAGCGAAATAAGAGGCTAAGAGAAGAAGTTAAGAATGACTTGAAAGTGTTTAAGATTCAGGCGGAGATTAGAAAGAACAACGAACAAAATCTTGAACAAAAATTAGGTCTGCAGAGAACGTTGTCTGAATTTCACCAGCCTGTGACCGAGAAACTTCAACAACAAGATGTTACTAGAAAGGAGCATTTTAAGGCTATAAAAGATGCTGTTGATAAGATTCCTCTTGCGATTGAACCGCCTCCAGCGACTCCAGAGACTCCAGATATCTTCTATTTTGATAAAGATTTGGATATAGAGTATTTAGAGAAAAATAATTTTCCAAGTCCCTCAAAGTTGTACAATGAGTCCAAGGATGCTTTGCAGGAAGTTATCAATAGAGTAAAGAGTACTTACTTAAAATTGGCTCGTCAAAAAGGAAACGTTATGAGTCAGATTGCTCGAATGACCAAAAAGGATGAAGAAAGAGAAGATAAACTATTAACTAAAGCTGATTATTTAAGAGAACATATGATTACCTTAGAGGATTATCGAGAGCGGTTGAGGGACCTACAAAGAAAAGAAATATACCTCGGTAAAGGAGTGGAAGATAAACTGGAAATTTTGGCTAGATTCACCGATAAAATATGTAATGGATCCAAGAGTAAAAAATTGCACACTCAAGTCGTTGATTTACTGGATGCGTTATTAAGAGAAGGAACTCTAAACAACGAACAAGTAAAAGAATACTATAAAAATTTCTTATTAAATAAATGAGTAACTACGTCAAAACCAAAATACACTTAAGCGATCATCAGATTGCTAAATTAAAATCTGCATACCAGAAAGGAGAAGAAGTTTCCCTACAAATAGATAGGACAAAACCTTCTAACTATGACATGTACTTAACTCCAACACAAATAGCTCAAATCGGGAAGGGAAAGAGAATTACTATTAGCAAGACACAACTCAAGAAAACAGGTGGCTTTCTTCCCTTTCTAGCTCCATTTTTACCTGCATTAATTGCCGGAGCTAAGGCGTTGGCTTTAGGTGCCGCAAGTGGGGCAGCTGGATGGGGAGCAAAGAAAGCTTTGGATAAAATTTCCGGATCGGGTTGTGCTCAAAAAAAACCCCGTGGAAAGGGAGTCTATCAAAACTGGGAATATCCAACGAAGTAATTGAAGACAATATGAAGCAAGAAAGAGGGTTTAGGGGTGTCTTCACTTCGGATCTGTTGCCTAAAAAGATGAGACGGTTCGAGAACGGTATTATTAATTTGGACATAGCAACAGGACCTGGTACACACTGGGTATGTTACTATAACGACCCTAATAACAATTTCGTGGAGTACTTTGATCCTTTTGGAGAACATGTTTACAAAATTCCTACGAGTATTAAGAAATATCTGCAAAGTTCTGGGAAAAAAATAGGTTATAACTCAAGCTTTTTACAACACCCGGCCTCTGTCAAATGTGGTTACTTTTGTATGAAATATATTAGTGAAAGAAACAATGGTAAGTCCGTTGAAGATGTCTTGTATTCTTTTACCCAAGAACCTAGTGACCATAATGAAATAAATGTTCTCTATAAATAAATGGTGTTATTAATATTAGATTCGAAAAACTCGGAAAAGTCAGAAGACTTTACAATTGAATATTCCAGACCATTTAGGTTTAAGCAGATTGCTCTTCAGTCCTTTTCAATGTACGTTTCTTGGGATAATATCAAAGATGAGACCTTTTCATATTATGATGACCATCAGTGGTTAGAGCTGTCTCTACCGGATGGAAATTATACTGTTAAGGGGTTGAACCGTTACATGCTGAAATTTTTTGGGGATGATCCGCCAATTCTATTTGGTATAGTTGAGGAACGGCAAAGAATAGCCATCAAGTTAAAAGACGGGTATAAGATCGATTTAACAAAATGCAAAAACCTGCATAAACTGTTAGGTTTCGAACCTGAAATATATGAAGAGTCTGAACAAATTGGAAAGTATATTGCCGACTTATCTGGTGGGAATGATAACATTTATATACATTGCGATGTCGCGGAGGGAGCCTACATCAACGGCTTTCACTCCTCAAACGTAATCTATTCTTTTACGAATGTTAATCGTCCAGGCAGTCAAATCATAAAGTCATTTGAAAAACCTCTGTTCTTTCCTGTTCGGATGGAGAGTGTTCACAGAATCAGAATGAGAATAACGAATCATAGAGGTGATTTAATTCCCCTCAATAAGCAAGAAGTGCAATACAATTTTATTGCCCTCTAAATAAAGAAATGAATAAGCATAGACTTCAAAGGAAGAGTAAGAAGATACAAGGGAGAGGGTTCTTTTCAGATGCCCTTATGTTAATGCAGCCAAGTGCATTAGAAGGTAAAGCCAAACAGTTTGTCCATGATAAGTTGAATGAGATATTCTCAAAGAAGAAAAAACATGGTGCTGGACTGAAGTTTCTTTAGATTTGATTTAATAGCAGAATAGCTATTAAATTAAGAAGTGTCTCAAGAGTAACAAAAAAAAATTGTTTTTATAATAAATGAACGAAATGAATAAAATATTTGATTTAAACAACACCGATTATTATTACGATGATGACATCGAAAGTCTCGAGTATAGAGAAGTGAGGCATGAAAATAGCGATAGTTCTACTGAAAATGCCACTTACCATTTCTTTATACAAGACACTAACTCTAATATCTTATATTCTAACGGATATTTACAGCAAAAGCTAAAAATTGTTAACAGTAATGGAACTGCAATAGCGGATGATAATGTAGCTCTCGTGAATGGAGGAGGTTTAATAAACGCTAACAGGTTTACATTAGGGAACACTGAAATCGAAACCAACATTAATTATTCTGCTCTCATGCGACATGTGTTAGGTCTGATTCACTTCACTCCGGACTATTCTACTTCGGAAGCTACCAATATGCTCTTCTACGTAGATACGTCAGATACAGCGGACAGAAAACCCTTGAAGTATGATGGGACTTTGGTAGATGCAACTAAAATAACTGAATTTTTTGAAAAATTAGGAACGAACGACGAGTTTAATCAAGGATTCAAAGAACGATGCAAACTTACTCAAAATAGCAAAATTGTTACTATATGGATACCCTTAAAATACGTATTTGATTTCTTCAATGAATACAAAAAGGTCATCACAGGGTTCCAAGTCAAGTTTGAGTTTCAAAGAAATCACAGTCAGAATATGCTGTATACAGATGAGCAAAATAAGGACTACAAGGTAGTAGTGGAAGATTTATCACTTTGGCTTCCTTATGTCAGATTCAAGAATTCAGCTGCTGCAAAATTTAACGAACTAAGGTTATCGGATAAGCCTGTGGAAATAAACTGGAACCAACACAGCATTGTCAAGTCGAATATTTTCTTAAAGAATTCAAGCGGGTCTTACTCCATAAATGCTACTTCAGATGAAGTATTATCCTTGTACGTCATACCACAATACACTGAAAGATATGAAAATGCAAAACATAACAACATGTTATTCGACAACTTAGATATGACAGAATGTTGGCTGGTTAATAATGTAAGGGTTCCAACTGTAAGTTACATGATGGATTTTGAGAAAGGTGATTACAATCGGCTGTACACAGCTCTTTTGGAAGCTGGACTCAACACCATTAATTCAGAAACGGGATGCATGGTCAATTATTCCAATTTCGGTAAATTATACCCAATCATTTGCTTCAATCTAGCTCACCATGAAAATTATACAGACACGAACAACCTGACTATAGAGTTCAACTGGAGGTTGAGGAACAACACCACCAAAAACTATGTTTTCTACTTCATCTTACGAGAGCGCAAGAAATGTTACTTGAACATAAGGAACCAAGATATCACCATGATCAAAACATTAAAGTTATAAATGTAGTATCGTATTTTAATTTTAATAGTCGGAAGACTATTGAAATTAATTGTATTAAAATAAAGAAATGACAGCATATTATCCACTTTTTGAGGAAGAACTTAAAGAAGGACCTCCTGGTATTCCAGGAATAGGGTTTAAACTGACACACGATGGTAATTACGATATGGAAGAAAAGATATTGAGGAATGCTGGAGAACCTACGGAAAATAATGACGTCACAACAAAGACATATGTAGACAGATGTAGGAAGGGTTTGAAGTCATCCATTCTAGATTTATCCAATAAAAGTTTAATTCTTTCAGAAAATGATCAGCAGTACGACGCAAAAAGAAAAAGAATTAGCAATCTCTTAAATCCGGTTGAGCAGTCCGATTCTGCAACTAGGGATTATGTAGATACAGTGGTTGATCTGTTACAAAGCAAAAGTTTACTGCATTCACCTCGAGGAAATTTTGATGCGAAAGGTAAAACGATAAATAATGTAAAGGATCCCGAGTCTGAGGAAAATGTTGTGAATAGGCGATATTTTGAAAATAATGCTTTAACACTCCATGAAGGTGTTTATGACGCTAAAAACAGAGAGATTATAAATCTTGCAGATCCAAAAGCTGAGCATGATGGTGTCAATAAACATTATTTTGAAACTAATGCTTTGATTCTAAAAGATGATTGTTATGATGCTAACAATAAAATAGTGTCAAATGTCAAGGAGCCTGTAGAGGTAAACGATGTTGTTACTAAAAAATATCTTGATTATTACTGTATTCTATGGAATAAAATTAATAAAAATTATTATGCTCACAATCAAAGAATTTCAGGTGTGAAAAGACCTCAATATGATACAGATTGTGCTAATAAATACTATGTTGATACTAAGACATTCTGTGCTTCCACAGATCGAGGAGTAGAGTTTATAGGTAATGGTTTCAAAACTTTCCCGTTCAATACATTTACTTCAAAGCTTTTGGACTCAAACTTAAAGCTACCACATGAAATGTATATGAAGGTAACAATTTTCTTAGCCTGTGCCAACAGGAATGAGAAACCAAAGATACGATTAGAGAAAGGTAAAGAGCTCCTTCTCGATAAGGAAATACGTGTCAATGAAGAATCAATCATTTTATTTGTGTATGGGAAACAGAATGATGTTTTAACTTTATCAGTACTGACAGGAGGACAATGTAAGTTAAAACCCTATTTACACATCGAAAAGCTAGAATTTTTTTTAGCTCCATAAATAAATGGAAAAACTTAATTCTTTACATATTAGAACTTATAAAGAACTGGACCGAGAATACCTGATTTCTGATGTTGCGGTCCATACTGATAAAATTTTAATTCGTTTAGAGAATGGGTCACTTATTCACATACCTACAGGTACATTGAATACAGAGGAGATAGAATCATTAAAAAAGAGACAAATCAAAGCTATAAGTGTAGATAAGTACCTAATTTTTCGCATTTAAAGAAATGAAAATTTTTTCTTATATAATAAACGCTAAATGGAATTATTAAATAAATTAAACGCACTCAGTTCATTTGAAGATGGAGCAGAAAGAAAGGCTTTCAAGAAAATGAGGGAACTCAACATCCATGAAAAATATCCTGTTACTGAAGTTAAACAGATAACCACAAGATATGGAAATAGAATAGTTGTAGAATTGGCTAATTGTCTTGTATCTTTACCGCAAAGATGTGATAAAATGGCGTCAGATTATTTAAAACTCAATGATTTGAAACCTCTTTTCTTTGTGTATTTAGGAAGTAAAGATGTCGGGAAGTCTCAACCAGCGCAAATGTTTCAGTTCGAACAGTGATTTTAATGGTTTAAAAATCATTAAAATCTAAAGCAGTTTGTTCAGTTTAGATAAAATATCACACCCCATTTTCCGAACATTTTTGTTCTTCTCTTCATGCAATATTTGATGCATTTGAATAACATATTTTAAAATTAAGGAATGAATTTCTTGATATTTATAAGTTTCTTCTTCTTCTATGCATAAGAATAACTTTTGACAAACTCTTGCTAAACTAGTCATTCTATAGTTCACATCCCCGTAGAGTGCTATCATATCACCGAATAAGTCGTATATATTTTCCATCTCTGTTTATTTACATACTAACGAGTTTTCTTTAAATGAATAAAAAGAGGAAGCGGTTCGAAAATGAGATCAGCTGCGGCCTTGAAAAAGAGAGCTCGAAAGAGAAACGTGTTTTCTTTTCTTTTTCCTGTTACGTCAATAGTTAAAAAAAAACCAACTGACGTAAGAGATTTTAATTCTAACTATCACTGGATGGCAGCACGAACTGGACTTGGAATCTGGTGTTGAAAATTTTTCGCCTCTTTTCGTTTTAATTTCTGAAGTGTTTTTGACGATATTTTTCGATCAGATAAATTGCAGTTTTTGATATTTTAAAGATTTTTCACATTCTAAGAGAGAAAGGACTTGTTTAAAGTTATATTTTAGCGTCTTTTTGACTTCGGTGACATGTATATATTAATTAGATGTTCTCTCTCTGTCGGGTACCCAGTAGCTCCGTGGCAAAGTCTAAGCTTAGCAACCGTGAGATCGCGGTTTCGATCCCCAGCCTCGGCTTGGTAGCAGCTTTCGCGAATAGTGTAATGCTATTTGCGTTAAGCTCACTTATGGATCAACCACGGAGCGAAACATCAGTGGTGGGTTGAGACTTGTGGTCTCTATGTCCATTTAGATGTTGTGTTTGTGTTGTCTTGTGTTGTCCTTAATATGTATAAGTTGAGGCCCCGTTGCCAGGTCAGTGATACCGGAATTCCGGTTCTAGAATTCGTAAACAGCTGTTGGAACTGGACTTCTGGTATCACTGACCTGGTGGGCCGTTTTGCTATTTTTTTCAAAATTTTTTTAACGCTGCGAAGATCTAAAAGTGAGTATAATGCCATTATTTTTTCACACAAAAAGGGGGTGCTCTCCTAAGTACTAAAGGGGTACCCTTCCGGGTCAGCGACTTTTGGCGTGCGGGTTCAGTTTTTTTATGGTTGGCTCTGACACCATTGTTCTTAAAAGGGGGTGGCGGTTTTTTACACCTTTGTTTTTAAAAGTGGGCGGAAATTTAATGGAACTTTTTTACACCATTGTTTTTAAAAGGGGGTTGGAATTTAATGGGTTGGTTGGAGGCCATTGTTTTTAAAAGGGGGTTGGAATTTAATGGGTGGGTTGGAGACCATTGCTTTAAAAAGTTGGTTGGAATTTAAAGGGGAGGGTTGGAGACCATTGTTTTTAAAAGGGGTTGGAATTTAATGGGTGGCTTTCACACCATTGATTCTA
>JAPDSC010074753.1:3491-27440 GCA_026290005.1 Latrodectus geometricus | reverse complement strand
AAATGTCAAATTTATTCAAAATTTTAGAAAGTTTGAATCAAATGTTAAATACAATCCTTAAAACAGAATAAAAAAACAAATCAAAGCTATTTATTGAAAACTTCCGGGAAACGATTTGTTTTAATTACGGCAGCTTGACAACCTTGCAATAAAGATGAATGTAAAAAAGTGATAAAAACAATCAAATACCAGGCATGTGTAAGTAATTTGAACTGAAGTCACGTGTGATCGAAACAAACTCCTCACACGTGTTTCACGAATTCCGAACCAATAGGAAACGGAGATAGCTATTTAATCGATGGCAACTTGATAGATAAAAAAAAGTACTTTTAAGGGGCAAAATCGAAGTCCCCCAATGACCCGAAACCACTTAAGATTTTGTCAAAGATTCAAGTCTCGCCGAAACCAGAACTAGCCGGCTATCCCGGGCGCCACTTGTCACAGGAGTAGGCCATAAAAAGATACAGAATGGTCATTTCTTATCGCCAATATTTTTAAAAAGATGATGGATAATTAAATCCGGATCCATCAAAACTACAATGTTTTGATAGATATATACGTAATAAACATGAAATACGACTTTCCTCATCTGACAAAATATTTTTCCCAATAAATAATAGTTCTTTAAAAAAAATGGCTTTTGTTTTGGGCGATAAATTAAATCGCTTGGCGTTAAAAAAAAATTACAAGCTCAACTCACAATTGTGGTTATTTCCCCATTGATACCATTTAACTTCAAACATCAATTTAATATTTGTTTAGTCTACATTGCGATTTAAGCATAAAAGTAGAATCAGTTGAAAAAAATTAAGTAGATAAGTGATTACAACCATTACTACTTTCTGAGATGTTTTTTTCTTTTATCATCATTACAACACAAAAAGATTTGAATGAAAGTTCTCGGACATAGTGAACTTTTGTTCTCCATGTTGTAATATACAAGATCAATTGTGTCACATTTTCAGTTTCTTTACCACTTCTCTTAGGTCAAATATGCATATTGCAAATAAAGTTTTAACTTCGCAATGCACATCGAGCGCAACTGCAGTGGGGAAAAAAATCAGCATCGGCAACCAAAACATTTTCTAACTCATTTAAAGTAAATCATAAGTAATAGTAGTTTTAGTTTCCTTTCGACATAAGTTAGATGTGTATAACAAGTCGGCCTATATTGCTATTTATTTAAATATAGTTCAATGAACTAACAACGTCAGAGAAAAATATTCGCGGAAAAATAAGTTTTATTTGGAATTATTTTTTAAAATTTTTTTTTTTTTTGAGGTTTCAGTAAAATTTTGTCTGCTAAACCGAGTAGTTTGGTTTAATAACGCAATAAATAACTAGATAATATGCGGTAAAGCTTGTTTCTTTCAAATAAATATTTTATAATATTTATTATAATTGCCATTATTTATTATTGAAATAAATAGCCTACTAGTTTTATTCAGGAAGTTTAAAGCTATGTATTTTAAAATGAAATTTTATTAATTTTGAATTCATTTTAAAAATGATGTGGATTAAAATGTTTATGAAAATAATCCAGTTATTGTGTAAGCTTTGCATTTTAATAGGCTAATAGATTTCAAAAATTAAACAGGGTCATCTTGTACATCACAAGAGTTATTGTTTTAAAGGTAACTCAGTTGTTTTTGCTAGTTATTTTGTTGTGGAATGAAACCAGAAGTTATTTAATCGATTAATATTTTTGTTACAATAATTACGTATTATTAATTCTATAATTAATTCTTACATTTTGAGATTAAATTTACAGAAGAATTTTGACCTCGGGGATTAATAAATATTCCTCTGAAAGTGAAACATTTGAAAGTGAAAGTACCATGGACCAAACGTGGAATTATCGATCTTAATCTAATAAGAGGTGAATTTCCGAAGGTACTTTTAAATTTGTTCTAGACTTCATTTTTATAATTTAAAAACTAGTACATAATTGATATTTGGTAGAAATCTACGACAGCCAATTCACTGATTAGGTTTACCGGTGCTCTACGATCATTTTTTACACATAAATTGATATAGAGTTAAGCAGTTAGCGCTTAGGATTTTTGTAATTCGATTCCCGTTTCGGGAGTGGATGATTTGCGATTCAAAATTTCTTTTAGATGGTAGGCGTCGGTTTTATCAGACATCGTATGCAAGAAATGACTATACATCAGCAAATCAAACTTATTTTGAATACGAAAACTAATTAGATCGGTATACATTACCTTAAATTAATTCGAAATCGTTGCAACATACACTCTCAAGTTAGAGTCAAACCCACAAACAATTGAATTATGAGCTAAAGCGAGAACTATTAAACTAGTAACTTGACCTTGGAAGACAATTGATATTGAATAAATTAATGAGAGATTGATTTTACTAGAATAATTGAAATTTTCTTCAAGTTGAATTAAAATATGTATTAAAAAGTAAGCTTATTCTATTTTATTTTCAAAGTTAAATTAATACAAATTCATAAATATTGATTTTCCAAATTAAAAATCTAAATAGATCAGTAAGCGTGAGGTTATTCAAAAATTCTATCCAAAAATAAATTTCAATTTTATTCAACAACTACTTTAAATTTTTAAGTTACTGTAAGTATTTAAAGTTAAATATGTCAAGGAAACTGAAGTAATTCTACCCATTTGATATCATTTTTTAGTCTCTCCGTCGCGGTTTTAAATGCGATTTATACTATTCAAATACTTTTTACATGTATATAATAAATCAATTTATTCATTAATAGCAAGTTCAATGAATGACAGTTAAGTTGTTAACATTGAAACATTTACTCATGGAACCGTTACTCTTTACGTGGGCTGTATAGTTAGGGAAACCAGTCTATTAACCTATGCTATAAATCAACGTATTCTATCGAAAGAATTATGTTGCAATTATTGAAGTGAAATAAATTTCTTTGTACAAGTGGCTAATTCAGTAAATAAAAATTAGTCTTTTCAAAGTCATGAATTCTAATTCATATATATAAATAATTAAGTTTATTAATAATAAAGAGTTGCAGGTACTTTAAAGTACATAAGAAAAACAATTTCGTGATGCTTGAATAAATTGTCACTTTTGCACATGGAGATTAATGGCTAAAGGCTGCAACATAAAATGAATTTTACACTATTGTGAAAATATACATATCTGAGGTTTAAACAGGACCAGTAATGTTAAGAAGTGATTATGAAACAAACATCTACGCACGAAACGACATACGAATTTCCAAGCTCAAAATTCTTCAGTTGGATGGTATTCTTTGGTAATGGGCTATAAGATATAAAAACAGCCTATAATAAAAATGTGATTGTCTTTCGTCTTCATGTGTTGATCGGAAAAAAAAAAAAATAAAACATACATTCATATTTCTCGATGATTTGACAATGGCTTATTTGACTTGAAAACAATGTTTTTTCAACGATGAAAATGCTCACAAGATGGTATTGTGGACATTTAAAACTCAAAGATAATACCGAGAATAAAAATAATCCGTTACAAATCAAAAGGCATATTTCTTTTTTGTATTCATTTAGCTTTCTATGAAGATCTGAAAATGGGAAATGATTTTCAATAATGAAAGTTTTATATATAAAAATTATTAATACTATTATAATTTTGATGCCGAAAATTATTTTTTCTTGACACATGTTAAAGATTTTTATGTAATTATTTCCAATTGCATAAAATTCTTTAATTTTCCGCTTTGCCAATTTAAAGTTAAAGTTACAAATTTTATTAATCCATAAAGTTTGTAACTTTAAATTGACAAGCTGAAGATATTTCTGAATAAAAATAAATTCATTTAAAATTAGACACGTAATACTTAACATGGAAACACAATCCATACAGCAATTGAAATTACAGAAATAAATATTGTTTAAATAAAGTATAAAACGAAGATTGGGAAAGAGGTTCAGTGACTAACAATTGTAAATAAAGTTTTAAAATGTATATAAAAAAATGCATGGAATACATATATAAATGTGAATTTCATTTTAATGTAAAAAAGAGACAAGAAATATTTTTAATATATTAAAGAGCTTAAAACACATTCAGAAATAAAATTCTCACTACATTTTCCCAAAATGCATAAAAGTACGATAAACAAACGGAATTTCAAAATACGCATTTATTGAGTTGATTGACAAGCCGATTTAAAAGAGAAACATTCAATTTTCAGCATTTAAAACAAATTAATAGATTCTATTTAATAACTTCGAGCGATATACGTCACACCGCGTGAAATATATAAACAAAACGCACCTTAAAATCGCACAAACACTTCGTCGCACTGATTGAAGGATAAAAAATAAGGTACGATCGAAAGGTAAACGTGGAGGGAAGATCCGTGCAATGAATAAATATCGTTTGGAGCTCGAGTTGCCACCGATTCTGGCCGTGGCCCGATTGTGGATAGCTTGAGGTTAGAGGTCGCCACGGGGAAACAGCAGCGTTAGCGAATAATCCGGCCGAAACCGGACCGATGCGCTTTTTTAAGGCGACCCCTTGTCGGAGACATTTGGAAAACGCCATTTTTACACCAGACAAAACTCACTTTCTTCCTCGTTTGACAGTGGTTAGAGGAGGGTGGTCCACCAAAATTATAAAATTTTTTTGCCCCGACGGCGAGAATAAACAGTTTTGAAGGCTGTTGGTTTCGAATTCGACTTCATTTGGAAAAAAAGAGAATCTGGGACATAAAAATAGAAAGCATAACAAACATTATGACAAGTCTCTTCCGATTTTATTACAATGAGTAATTATTCGCAGATGCAAAGACCTTCAGTTATTCTTAATTTGATACATGAAAGTGTATTCAAGGCATTTAAAAAATCCCTATTTAATTACATTGCAATTTAGATGTTCACACACTTTTCAATATTAGTCCTTTAACATTAGTTTGTTTTCCATTTGTTTATTCAATCTTATATGTATACAGAAAAATTGCATTTTTCTTCTGTCAGAGATAATTGTCTAAAAACAACTTAACAAATTAGATTTATTAAATCAAAATCTCAGAGACAAAGTTGATCTGGTTTGTCGCTTAACGGCCATTTTTTGTACACGAGGGCTAATTAGATTGGAACCTAGTTTAATGTGGACAAACATCCAACCTCGAAGTGGAATTCGAACCTACTAACTGTTGAACTGATGACCAGAGCGCTTAACATTCGGCTGCAGTTTGGCTATGAGAGGAAAAATTCACCCAGAAAGTGATGAGACCTATTTTCCAGGAACACTTATCCTACAGGAGATTGAACTTCGGTTCTGGAGCTCCAAACACCCACATACCGTCTCGACCACCCAAAATTGTCATCCTGAACTACACATGTTAACATTTTCGTGGGCTTAGTTCTTTCTCGGTAGAAAGTATAATACGGTTTGGAAAGAAATGTGCTGCCTCGAGTATCGATCTTGTGATTTATTCTTAAAATTAAGAGGGGAACGTCCATGTGGCCCTTTATCAGAAGAATTAAACAGCTGAAAACTTATCGCAATAACTGGCCCAACATAAAATCTCTTATTATACTAACAAGACATGAAAATTTCCAATAATGTGATTTGTAGTAGAAAATTCGATGTTTATTACAAACACATGGCTACAATTGAAAACACATTTCATAAAAAATACAAACCTTATGATTAAAAAACTCAAATTGTTAAAAATATACTACTAATGTTATTTCGTATGGAATCATTATATAGAATTTTAAGTATATCGGATGAAATTTCTAATACTATATACATTAATGAAATTGAATTTTTAAATTTGAGAAAGAATAAAAATTATAAAATAATTGCGGAAGTATTATGTCGATTTTTTTTCTAAATTGTATAGTATGCTAAAAACAGATCACACAGCAAAAATTACATTAATTGTATAAAAAACTATATAACAAACGTAAAATAGTCTCAGTATTTACAGTATAATTATAATCAGTACTTAACAGTATAATTTCCTCAGTACTTAACAGTATAATTATAATCAAAGTGCAATCCATGTAAATTTTCAAAATTTTGAATAATTTCAAGTAACTTGAGAAACAGTCCACTTTTTATTTGTATGCCTATCTGAATCGGCAATCGAACTCATAAGTTGTTGAATTGTAAACCACTGCCAAATCATTCTGCTGTAAACTAGATTATTATTCCTCTAATATATTATAAAATGTATTGAAGAGACTTGATTTCTTTGTCACTTAACCATAATTTTTAAAAAGGCAGATTAAACGGAAACCTAGTTAATGTGGACTCCGAATTATTATAAAATCTTTAAGTTCCAAGTGAAAATCGAACTCAGGAATTACTGAATCGAAGGCATGAAGGTAAACTATATGGGAGCCTACTGCACTTAAGGCCTAATTTTTAAATCGCAAATTAATGTATTTCGTTAATAAATTTGACAAACAAATTTTTTTTGCGATTTCTCTTCGTTTATTAATTTTTAACAAATTTAGTAAACCAAAAGCAATCTGAAAACTTCCCATATTTTTCAAACTTGATACCAAAATTTTAAACTCCCTAAACGCACCAAAAATAACATTCGTCATTAACAGCAAATATCCTCGAGATATTTCCGGATGTATAAAAAACGCAAATGAAATTCAGGAATTTGAAGTTTTCCATCAGAACGTGAAATCTAATGTTTGCAAGATGTCCCCTCGGGGAATAAAAACGGGAAAAACTGCAAATAAGAAAAGTGAGAAAAGAATGGGTAAGGAGGAAGGGACAGACCTCAAATCACTGATTGAAAGGTATATCGGCTAACTATTTAATGACGCTGCCCTAGGATATCGTCAGAAAGAGAAGATTTATTATCTTTACGTTGCGGCCTTCATCCACTGTTTGTTCGCTTAGAAGATTAATGAAAGAACTGGCTTTGAAAACTAGTAGCAGAGAATACAATGATTCCGAACAGGAATTCAATAATTATGGGAATTAACCGGGTTAAAGTTTTATTTTTAATACAATGTAATGTAAAAATACATAGTAGAGCTCTTAACAGCATGCTATATTTGGATTTTCGGCAGATATCAATGTGTTAGTATTTCACGAAATTAATAATTGCAATTCTATTAATTGATCCATTTGGATTAATATTTGAAACAGCGACAATCTAATCAGGATTATATTTGTCCAGATAAGATAGACGAAGATTTGATGAGTTGGACATTGGTTCACTAATTCCTGAGTTCGATTCCCAACACTGGCTTGCATTTTATCTAGTGGTTCGGATTCTATTTTGAATTTTAGGTCTCTCAAAGGCAATGAGCAAAAATTGTTGTCGATCGATTGCCAGCACAGCTCAAAAATTTTAAAATATCATACAATCAAGAAATTGACAAATAAGATTTTTTTTCACCCATACTTAAAATTAAAAAAATGCCAATTTAAAAATTATCTAAAGCTATCTGCTTGCTTTTTCCAAGAAACTTTTTAGGTTTCGAAATTTTTATTTTACAATCAATTATGCCCTTTATTACACAAACATAAAACTCAGCCCGTCATTTTACCCTAATAAAACCGTGAAAAATTTCACTTCAAAAAATTTAATAATTGAATATAAACTGCAATAGATTTCGTTGTACCAATGATGTCGCAAATTTTAAATGATTTTTCACATGGAATATAAATAAAGTGATTTCCACTATTCTACGTCATCTTACGTCATTCTACGTCTTAAAATGTTACGACAACGTTGGAGCCGGGAGCTCTCATCCTCAGTTCTGTTTACCCAGACACACACGTGTCCTTGCAATAAAAACAGTTTTCAGGGGAACGAAAAATTCTATTTACTTCCTTTGTTTTCAAATCCGGCGTTCGATTTCCCAGTGAAGAAAAATCGTAAATATTTATTCAAACTATCTTCTCGAACATATATCTTTTATTACAAAAAGTGGTGTTAAAACTTATTGGAATCCAAGTTTGTTTTCTGCTCTACAATCACTTTTTTGCACGACACTAATTGGGCCGCGATTTAACCTTTAACTTCAGAACTTATTGTATGCAAATATTTCCAAACTATATTACATAAAACTGGAAGTAAACTATAATTCAGACTGAAATTAATAACTTAAAGTACTATAAATAATTTTTTTAATACTTTATACTGGAAACATTTTATAATTAGTAATAATGTATATAAATACAAATGTTGGTTAAACTATCTCATTAACTATCAGAATTTTAACATCGCAAATAAAATTCGTTAAAATGTCCGGGTAAACGAATAAGTTTAAAAAAAAAAAAAAAAAAACAAGTAATGTGTAAATACGGTTTACTATTATATACGAGAAGAAATCTAGAAAGGATATAACAATGCCAAAAACCTTATAACAGTCATCGGTTGTTTGGCTATTTACAAGGCGAGGAAATTTTGTATATAATATGGAAGCACTCTATAGAATGGCAAATATTAAAAGAAATGGAATAATAAAGCTATTTAAAAAGATTTTATACAATATTATTTTGAAAAAATATTTTAGTAAAATATTTTTGTTATATATAAAAAAAATGAAAAACAAAATTTAAACTTAATTATATGAAACAGAATAGAATCTAAAGCTATTTGTTGCATCAGTTTATCATATGAGCTCAGCTCCTTTGAAATCATTACCACTTACATAACTATTGTTATCTGTAACTGTAATTTCAAGTAACATAGATACACAGAAACATAATATTTGGTAATACAGAGGAATATTTAGATAATTTGGGCAAAATATTTCTTTACGTGTAGGTAACTGGTTATCTGGAAATTCAATTTCAGGAAATCTTAAGTTACGTATGCCGTCCTTTTCTTTGATAAGATTTCTCTTCTGATATATCACATTCTTTCATTTCTTAGAAAATATCACTATTTAGAAATAAAGTCGCATTGCTTTAGTGCATAAATTACATTGTAGACGTAAAAACAGCTTAAAATTTAAAGCAGCGTCTTATTTAAGTAATGGCAATTTAAATGAAACATAGTAAAATTAAAATAGTTTTTACTTCCAAATGAGATTACGCAATTTTTAACATTAATTTACGCTCCCAACCCTTTCAGAAAACTTAACAAATTCAAGAATTCACACACAATGACACATAGTCTAACAAAAGATCAATTCAACATTTACGTCATTAAGTTGAGAACATCTGACAAGCTCAGTCAAAAACAAAAGGCGCCAATGGACTACCCCAAACTAAAAACAACTCGCGGCATTATCACGCCTGAAATAAAATTCCAACGTCACGAGTTGTCATATGGTAATATGCGCCTTCTAAATCAAGAACGTATGAAGATTTAAATATGCGGGGCATATCTAACTTTTTAAAAGCAGTGATAACATCAACAGGTAGCTTTTATCTATGCAGTTGGAGCTACTCAAATAATTTTTGGGAAGATGGAGGTTTTCTGTGATTTGCAAACATAAAGAAAGGAATTTAAGTGCATATGTAATGAATGTAATACGTTCTTTAACCTGAGAACTAAAGACATAGATTGAGGATTCAAAATTTTATTTTATGGAAACGAGAAGACCGTCTTTAGCTAATAAAATTTTCGGATGATATTTGCATAATTAATATTTAAAGATACTAATAACAATGTGCCAAATGTAAACATTCCTTTGTTTCTAAGTAAAGTAACATGAAGTTAAATCAATATTACCTTTTGCCTATGCATTGTTTAACATATTTAAATAATTTGTTGTTTGATAAGGATTTTTGAATAGAATTGTGGAAATTGAGACCTCGAGGCTTAATAATAAAAATGTTCTCAAAAATTTGAATATGATTCTAAATGCTGCTGAGTATAGCTATGCCTGTTTTTTCGCTCCACCAACATTTAGCTCATGAAGGCTAATTCAAGTGGACCATAGTTTAAAATGGATTTCTAAATATTACAAATATTCATTCTTTATGAGAATCGAAACCATGAACTGCTGAACTCATAGTGAGGGCGCTAATCATTTAAACTGCTATCCCGGGATTTAAGAATGGAAAATTCTCTTGCGTTTTTGTTTTCTGCACATTCAATTGTAGTAAATTTATGTATATTTGGGACTTTCTGGTCTTTTCCTTAAACCATGAACTTGGCCCAGTTATTGATGAAACATTTTTCCCGATGGTAAATACACTAACAACTTACCTGTTGAACTGACAATTGTGCTATATCTCAAGCAGTTCAGCTTATCACTGTGGTCACTTTTGGGCATTTGGCACACTCAAGAGTAGTATATTTATCAATACGTGATGGGTAGCCTAAGCCTTGGAATTTTTATGAAGTGTTTGTAAATCTATCACACTGATGGAAACCTTTTTAGAGTAAATACCGTATTCAGTCTCTATACAGTAAATTAAAAATTCCAGTATCTTTTCCATGACATATGTATGTTGAAAGAAAAAACTTAACTTGTTTTATAATTAAACAATGATTGGGATTGAACATAAAGCGTTCTACTCCGAAAAATATGATGCTATTATTCAACAATTTAAGGAGATTCCCTTTTCTTTCAATTGAGACCAGCAACACTTATAGTAGATAACAAAACAATAAGCATTCACCTGTAGTGAGAATCTAGTCTACAAACTGAAGGCTTGTGAGCTAATAATTCAGATCCCAAAAAGATGATGTAGAAAATTAAATCTTGCATTAACATTCTAAGACTGACATTGAAAAATAAAACTTGCATAATTTCTTTTTAAGGTGTACTCGATGGTTTAACTTTTTGTTTTTTAAATTCGCTTAGAGGTAAAATAAAATTTTGTTAATGTCTAATTCTATAAAATTTTGTATCAAAAAAACTTAAGTTCAAATCGAAAAATACGTAAGGAGATAAAATTCACGATGATTCACATTCCTTAATTTTTAAAGAACCGAAAGTTTAAATAAAAACAATGGCTTTCGTCCTCTTCGTTTTTATAAAATTCAACATTTTAAATTAATTATCTTAATATAGAGCTTTTTATTTGACTATAATTGTTTGCTGAATATAAAAATTAGAAAATGATTCTTTGGGAATAAAAAATAATTAACAGTTTACAAAATTTAAAGTTTCGAATTTTTAAATTATGGGGAAAAATCAACTATGTTCAGAACATAAAATAAAAACTATAGAAATCCTCACGTTAAAGAGATAAATATATTCATTTATTTATAGCTTTTTATTACTACCAGATTGGAAAATCATTTATCAGATGTAAACAATATTATTAAAATTCATAAAGATTCTTGCAAATTTTTAAGGGAATTAAATGTAACGAATATAAAAGAATGGAGAAGTCTTTCGCGTTAAAACTATGATGATTTCGAATCGGTTCTTTTCATCTAACCATAAAAATTGGAAAGTGATTTGACAAAAAAAAGCATTTAGAAAGTCCACCCTCTGATTTAATTGAACGCCAAATTCGATGCCAAAGTAACCCTGAAGCCAGACAGACGAAGGCTGAATGTAGTTAAAAAACGGGACTTCCAATCTAAGCGAAAAGACTAATCTAAGGTCAGCGGCCCCTATTTAAATGGGTTCTTTCTACTACTCAACATCAGCGAATATTAATTTTTCATATTTCCTTCCCCAGCTGGCAAACAAACTCGGCGAGGTTTGATGAGTGGAGGTGGTGTACTATCAACCTGGGTGTTCGCCACATTCCAAACGATTTCTTTTTATCTATCCCGAGTATTAAACGATTTGAATCGCTATTATTTTAGAATTTAAGAATTGCTTTGAATTGTGTTCAACTATATAAAATGAATGCATTTTTTTAAAAAAGTGGGTCAGAAGAATTTCTTAAGTTTCTAATTATATTCTCGATCTACAGGCAAAAGATTCAAATTGCTCGATAAAAATGTTTCATTAAACAATGCATGTTCGGATCAAGTCCTGAGGGGCCGAAAAACGTTTATTAGAGGATCTGTGGCCCTTAAGCGGTTTCCAGAGTTTTTGAGATAATTTTTATAAACCAATGTGTGTTTTTAATTTTGTATACTTTTAATTTATTTTCTGTTTTTTTCTTACTGTCCAAAAAAATTATTTTTAGAATCAACTAATAGTGGTCAAATAATTAGTTTATTGCAATAGTGAAAAATATTGAATGTTAAAAAGAATGGAGTTTTTTAAAATATTTTCGCGCTTGGTATTATTGCATTCTTTAACTGAATAACGTAAAAATTTTTTATAAAAGGTATAATGCAATATAAAAAAATTTAGTTATGTTTTTTATACTCATTGCAGAATGTTCCTTGCCAGGCAATTAGCATATATCATAAATTTTTGCTTATAACTGGAAATGTTAAAGATTCTTTTTTATACACATAATTTTTTTTTTGGCAGAAGAGTAAAAATATCCATCAAATCTTGATAAAATAATTTAATGATAATATTTTAATAAACAGCAAACTAGTTTTATATTAGTGTTGAGTAGTTTTATATAGTGGTCAAATATGATTTCTTTTTCAAACAATATAAAAACAATCAGTTCCATTTTCCTGAATTCAAATGAAACCTGGTTTTTGAAATATTAATCAATAAAAATGTTTGGAATCATTTTATCCTTTGATCTATGATTCACCCAATCGCCATTCTTTTGTCCATTGTACACTTAGCTTCATCTGCAGAGATTTTTTTTTAATATAGATTCTACATCATTGCTAGCAATGGAGCGGCTGAACGCAATACAAAAGTGCTAATTTAAAATATGTTTATTTTCTTGATCATCAAAATGACAGGAGAGTTAAGCATTCAGCTTCCACATTCGAAACTGATAAAATTTAGCTGCATAAACAAATATGAAATTCTGAAATGTTATAATTAATACAAAATATATTTTTCAAGTTTAACAAGTATTCTATTTGAATATTTTTCAAGTAAATATTAAAGAACCTTAAAAATAATTAAATAGCAGTTATTTTAACTTAAAATGCGCAATTAAATTGCATTGCGTATAAATAGGATGTTGCTATATTTGATAATACAGAGTAAATTAAAGTAGCAATTTCAAGTCCTTACTTAACATTTTATATTTTTAATAAAAATATTGAAATTTATTTAAACCTTATTGAAAAAGCTTGCTTAAAATTGAATATTTTATTGAATTAAAAATACTTGCATTGCAAAAAAATATTTTAATTTAACAAATTTCATTAAATATTCAAATAATGCCTTCACACGAGAAAATAATTAAAAATCTTTGCTAAATAAAAAATTTTAAAGCATTATTTCTAACGAAATTAATGAGCAATTAATAGCAAAAACAATTTATTTTACAGCAATATTTTTAAATTTTGCAATGTGTCGGTTTTTCTGTCTTATTCTTCATGATTTAGTTGATCAGATGCTATACATCAATCACAGCTAAAAGGACATCCACTTCAAAGTTAGTTCTAATGATTCCTCGCAACTCAATTATATCTGAATCTCTGTAGTGTTAAAGCTCCTTTTAAGATTTGACCTTTTTGAATAAATTATATTTGATTTTGGTTTATTGCTCACTGGTATTTTTCTCAAAGGTTAATTGGACAGACTAATTACTGAGCAAAGATTGTTGTATTTCTGTTTTGCACACACACGTATGTCAGTGGGTGATGAATTTTTGAGCTTTTGGATCTACTGTCTCAATCTTTTGCTCAGAATTCAGCCAGCACCCATAACTTAAAACTAACTTCGAATTTCAAGAAACCATAACCAAAATGCGAATTACAAGTATGAATTGAAAATTAGACTTAAATTGTTAGCTCTGCAACAATTTTTGAGGTACGTAAATGCAGTCGACTATCTGCTTGGTATCTTGGGTTCTGGATTTTCGTTACACTACGCATCTACTTTGTTTCAAATTTGCTTATGATTATTTTTTTATGCAAATTTAATCGCATTTTCGAGTCAATGTTAACGCTCTACAGTTGGGTTGTTCGTCAATTTTCCTTTTTTTGACACAAGGACTTATTCAACAGTAATTTACAATTTAAAATAGATATTGGAAAATTTCTCTGTCCAAAATTAGAATCAAATTCATGAGCTATATATATATATATATATAATATATATATATATATATATATGGAAACTAATAATATATATATAAACTAGTATTTATTTCAACTACCAACTCGACAATTGATCGCTTCAGGAACAATTTTGTTTTTGGCCTGGATGAATCTCTAGTTTCACCAAAAAACTGTCACAATCACATTTTGGCCAAAATATAATTTAAAAGACCTTTACACTTGTGAATCTAAGTCAATGACCCCGATTATACCAGATCCAAACTCCAGGAAATAAAGAGTTGCCCTTTAACTTTTCCACCGACCTTCAACAGGTAACAAAAAGCGAAATCATTTCATAAAATGTACATTTTATAGAATTACGTCTTGTGTTTGACGTCATACTCCAGATCTGCGATTACTAGTGACGGCATCAAACAGAGAATACAAAAAATATAATAAACACTATTATCTGTAGGCTCGTGCACGGGAGCTTGAAGTCCTGCGTCTGCATCAGATTGCTTAGTAAGTGCTGTAACGAGATTAGAAGACTACGTGTTAGTTGAACGCGGAGACAATATCGTAACAAGATCCGAAGGTCGCCAAACCAATCAATTCGCACTTAATTATACATAGAGTAGTTGAAAAGATTACGTCGCCAAATATCACCTTAAAGAAGTGGATCGAAAATTGGAAAGATTCACTCGATTAAACGAGTATTCGCATTACTTATAAATGGATTGAATTTGGTTTGTTAGCAACTTTATTCTTTTTTTTTTTCATACATTGATTAACTCGACCGGAAGTTAAATGATTAGAGATTTGGCTTTTAGCGCATCATTTCCAGAATTCGATTACCACCTCACGCGTAGATTGATTTGAAGGTATATAGCCACGACGGTCATTTTATATAAATCTTTTATAGAACATGTACATCTAATAAAACCAATATATAATTAAGCAAATTATCCACTCCAACAGTTGAATATTGTAATAAAATACATAATTTTGTTTATGATAGTCATATGTAACCATCTAAAACGGAATTGCGTATTAGACTCGTAAACTGTTGCAATGAAAACCAAATTATCAGTTGCAAGCCAGGCCTTAGAACCTAATATACCTGTTAATAATAATTATAAACTGAAAATAATTCTAATGAAATGACAATTTTGACTTGAAAAAATTAAAAACTATGCATACGGCAAATAAAGTGCTGGTTTGAAACTAGCATATAAAGTGCAAGCTTGAAGTAGATTTTAAACCATAACAAAAATTCATGAAGTAGAAATCGAATCCATTGATTCTTAAATTAAAGGCAAGGTTCAATTTGCTTGGCTTCATTCATGACCAGTTTTTGCACTCTAAGATTATAAGTCTACAATATAATTCCTAACCACTACAAGGATCCATGCTTACTTCGAATTCAAACTTAAAATGGGCTAAGGTGCTAACAATTCAGTCACCAACTCGGCTCCCTAAATTTAGGAGTCTTCTGTATTCGAAATAATTTTATTATTAAGTTGCCAATTTTTTGTATTTAAAATTAATCTACCAATTACAAGGGAAAAAAAGAATTTGACGACACGAACTTAAATCTTAATCCATTAAATCAACAACAGCAAAGTAATTTTTCACAATGACAGTTTTGAATCTCCACGCAAGCTAAGTCATAATTATTCAATTTATTCACGGATAGTCCTGACCTCGTAGGTAAAAGTTCGACAAATGTGATTTACAGTCACGGTCGCAGGACATTGTATTGTGGGTTGAGGTCTTTTTGCTTCAATGTTGCAATGGCTTAAATCAACAAGTTTAATCGACTTCTTTTGAAGTAAACGTGGAGAAATGATCTTCAAAATGTCAAAAGAACTGTTATGTTTACATACTAAGTTGATAAGAACAAATAGCAGAATTTGCATTGTTGGAAAAGATAAAACTAAAATGAAATGACACTGAAGGTCCTTTTTCCTATTGCGAGATATCAGAGAACGGTATTTGCATATTTAAAAACTGACACGTTTCATCAGCAAATATATTATAAAAATATTAGAATTCCAATATATAATGAACACACTTTATGTTGAAATAAAATCTTACACTAATTTATCAAACTAAAAAATCTAATTCAATTTTGTTCTTTAAACATCCCTATTTAAAATAAATTATAAAATTCCAAATTTTTAAAGTTAGTTTATCCTTCTTTAATTAAATAAATTAAAATGCAATGTTTGCCACCGTAAATTAAATTATATAAACATGTACATATTAGTCTTTCATGAAAAGATTTGCAATTTATCGGAAGAGTTACTTTTTCGACCAAATAGACTTGCATTAGGGAGATTTCTTTCTATTTTATATCCATATGTTTATTTTCAAATATAAGATTTAAAAAGGGGGAAAACATGCTTTTAATTTAGTTTACAGTTCTGTGGCACTTTTTCAAAAAGAGGGCCAATTCACTTGGGTTTGGTTTGTTTTGTTGCTCAATGGACACATGAGAAATGTACAAAATGGGACGTCGCTTTTACACAGATGGAGGCCAATTATATCAGGGCCTACTATTAAGTATATTCCGAACCACTACAAACATCATTGCTCAAGATGGATTCAAACGAACTATTGAATTAATTAGATTTAGATTTATGTCTTTAAGAGGCTTCTGAATTGCAGTAGTCACAGCAGATTAGGGGATTGAACCTACAAACTCTAATTGAAAACCAGAATGTTAACCATTCAGTTGCTATATTGGCAAATGTACTTTTGTTAGTGTAATCAAATAACTTTCCTTTAACAATTTTAAATGAAAGAATAAAGCGGAGTTTATTTCATAAGTGTTGCCACTTTTCATTTTTTTAAGAAAGCAAATAGCTTAGTTCATTATTTCAGTCTGATGAGTGATAAATACATTATCATTGCATTCCACATCAAAAATTTTCAATCAAAAATAAATTGGGGAGTTTTCCGCCTTTTCCTTTTTTTCCCCTTATAATTCCAAAAGAATTTCCACATTTTAATAATTGCCGACAATTTCAAAATATTAGGCGGTCTACTTATGTGAGGTATATTCTAATCTATAAATCTCTAAGAATATTTTCAAACATTGAAATGAGAAATTCCTTCTAGTATATAATTTATAAAAGTGATGACCTAGTTGAGCTAAGAAAATATCATCCTTAATACCTTTCACAGGAAGATTAACACTCGTTCGAAAGTTCAACTGTTTACCAGCATTGAATACCTGAATTTTTCAGTAAAGGCAATACTAAGTTTTAGTTTCAGAAATTTAATTATTAAAATCCCTATATGCAATTTGATATTTACCGTTTTTTTCAACACACATTGTCCCTTCATTTTGAATATACTAATATTGTTTCAGCAAAAGAATGTGTCTGGAGCCTTTTAAGTTGCATAGTAACTATATAGATAATTTAACACTAATTACGTATGCAAATAGCACATATGTATACCTTAATATAGTTGTGTGTATATTACAGAATTTTAGTAAGTTTAATTACAGCCAAATTTTCATTCCTTTAACATCAATATTCAAAATTCCACTTTAAGGTTATTTTAAAATATAATGTTGGTTCTTTGAAAAAACTTAGACATAAATGACAGAAAAATTAATTCTCATATCCCTTTTAACAGTAGTTATTGAACAATTATTAAAATTATCAAAAAATTTAGGTATTCGAATATTTAAAGTCGAGTATTTTTAATACATTGCTTCATTCATTATGAAAATCTTAGTATTTGGATTAGTATTTATTTTAACTTTTAATTTCATAAATTCCATTCAAAACTTTATTACTATTACGTGATAGGGTTCTGTTTACCAATCTACAATTATATTTTTCTAACATTGACATAAAATAATGGTTTGGTTTATTTGTAGTTACTGGTCATTTTCTCTTTTGCACAAGTATGTTTATTAGACCTGGACCTGCAGTTAAAAGGATTCTGATACTCAAAGAAACCCACTTCCGAAGTAGGAATTGAACCCATACACTATTGGATTGAAGGTCAGAGCACTAACCATTTATTTAGCTGTTAGTTCGGCCTAATTTGATTGGAAGATACTCCCCCCCCTCCGTCATTAGTGGATTTCTAATAATTACATTTATAGTCAAATGTGGGTTGATTGATTGTCTGAAGTTTAATGGCACAAGGTCCTGCCTAGGACAAAGTGTACCAAGCACATGTTAAATATATCAAATGTGGGACTTAAAGTTACAAACTGTTGAACTGAAGGCCATAGATCTAACAATTCAAATCCTAGTTAGTGTTTACTTGTTGATCAAAGGTCATGTTTTGAACACGAGGGTTAGTTCATTAGGACCTCCTGTTTAAAGTGAGTTTCAAATCACTAAAAACATCCACATCCGTAGTGGAAATTAAACCCATGAGCTGTTGAATTGAAAACCAGAGCTCTAATGATTCAACTTCTAATTGGTGAGAACAAAAAAATTCATATTCTAAATAGCAAAATAAAAATCGTAATAAAGATTTAAAGTTAAGTTTTTCAGAAGTTTAACTGAAAAAAGATGTCATTAAAAAAGCTTTCCACGCTCATCAAGCTCTTTCTATTATTTTGGAAAGTGTGAAAAAAATTAGAAAATAATGGCATAAAACCTATTTATTACGCTAAGTCCAATTAAAAGCGGTCAGTTGCAAAAAAAAGGTGTCATAACTCATTAACAAATACAAAGAATGGCCTTTATGAAGCCGACTTACTGTCGTGGCAGTTTTGAAACTCTTAATCAAGGTGCGAAAAAAAACTTTTTGAAACACCTTCAAATGAACCAGAAGGGTAATGACTTCGGAAAAAAATATTGAAACCTGTGACATTTTTAAGAAGGCAATACTCATTCAAGGTGGCGCTGCGGTACGTGATAACGTGCCTCAAGTAAATGCCACACGGTTGGATACAGAACTGGAGCGCAGGGAACATGACGAAAACAATCCATTAGTATTCGTCGAGCGATGTGAACTAAAGATCCTGCAATTTCAAATTCAGATACCATTATCTTTCCTCATGGAATTTAAGTTTCATGAGTTACAGATTATCTTTGATTTTCATAAATCTTAGCTTTTATTGAACAGTGATTTAAGATGATGGTACACAGTTGAGAAATTCGTGGCAAAAAATAATTGGCCTCCATACCTGGCCTATTTTAAAATAACCAATAAGTTTGGAAATTGACTATATCACTTGAAATTGTTTTAGAAATTAACCAGATTGCTAATAATCTAAAAGGTATTGCAAACTTTTAAAATAATTTTTATTTTTGGTTTTTTATTAAGCACTATTGCATAGCAGATAGAATAATTGTAAAGTAAGGTCATTTAACATTTGCCGTGAATTATTGCTTTTCCTAAGAATTTTTCGTAGATAATAAACCGTATTTGCAGGTTGAAAACCCGGAACTCTGAAGCACCTATCCTCTACAAAAAGCAGAATCTTAACATTCCTGTTTCGTAGTTCAGCAATGGCTGAGTTGAATCTGGGATTTTTCATTCTTAGTAACACGGAGTTACTATAGCAGCGAGATTTCATTATAAAAATATTTAAGACACTTATTTGCAAAAAAAAAATTCTCAAAGAAAGCTCAATTATTATACAACTGAGGTATTTATAAAGTAATTATTCAAAAATCATGTCATTCAGGGAAAACAGAAAAATAACATTACTCTTTAATAAAGAAACGTTCTTAAAAGTCTGAAAAATCATGTAAAATTTCTTTAATAAATAGTTAACAAATCATTCATATTAATCAGAAACGAAATTTTATTTCTCCGAAAATTCTATCACCGTAGAAAATAGTTTGCTTTGTAGAAGACCGGATACTTTATTTTAAACATGTAAATTCGAGTTAAGAAAAGAACTGGTACGGACAATTACGGCCACTTTTGCCTGAACAAATATTTGAATACGAATCTCGAAGAGTTAAAAGCTGGACAATGAACTTACAGGCGAACAGGAAATTAGTTTCATCATGAGAGCAGAGCATATATTGATAGAATCTTATGTCCAGACACCTTACCTGTTGAAGTGCTTACAAATGCGGTACACGCTGAAGTGACAAGCGATACTTAACACTTTCTAATGCCCCAGTTAAAAAGGAAGCAGCGAGAACACTTCCTTATTTTTATTATTTTCCATAGATTATTTTTCTTTTTATCGCCAGCTAATTCTTAAAAACCACGCAAAAACTGCAGTTTTAAAAATATTGCCGTAAGAGATTAAACTCTGGTCACAAAACCTACTTTATTATGAGATTCAAAAGAAAACTATTTTTTTAACTTGGTTTATTTAGTCCTTTTATTATTTTTTCTTCATTATGGATACAGTAGCGGTTGAAATATGGAGGTAAAATTTGAATTCTTTTCTAATTGCTTAGAAACTCTCATTCATTCATAGAGACACTAAGAATTAAAAGAAAAATTGGCAATATTTCTTAAAAACACATTGGTTTTTTTTTTTTAGAAGAGAAAGCTTTTAATTTTTATAAATTTATAAATTTTTTTTACCGAACATGCATTTTTTAAATGTGAAATTTATATGTTTAAAATAAATATTTAAAAATGTGAATTAAATATGCGTGAATTATTACAATATTTATGAGAATTTTCTTATTCTAGAAATTTCTAAGAATATATACAAAAAGTTTGTCAAACTTTAATTGTATAGTTAAATAAAATATTCAAAATATTTAAAATACTATTTAATAAAAGAAATTTACCTAATTAATGCTGCAATGTCTAAATAAAAATTTTTTGAACAAATTTATAAAAAATTTATTAATTTAAATTTTACACAAAGAACGTTTTCTAATTTTCCCATCGAAGTAATTCTTTTCTATCCTCATTTTCATTTTTTGTACTCATTATATATTACTATTTATCAATAAAAATTCTTAAGGCAAGTTATACAAATATTGCGTCATACATGTATTTATAAAGTGATTATTTAAAATTCTCTTTTGAGATAAATTGAGAAGTTTCAAAACATTGTTCAATAAAAATTCTTAACTAGAAAAAAATTCGTTAAGTTTTTGTTGACAAATTTCTTATATAATTAGTTTCATTTATAAAAAACCTGCGGCCAAGTAGTATTCAATATTTTTTTAAAATTAAATTAGTTACAAAATCTAATTCCTTATTCTTGACCCAATAGAAAATGTTTCCTAAAGAAAGAGGAAGAAACAAAGTAGCAAAAATTACTTTTTGCTTCATCTCTAGTCATTTTAGTTTATCCAAGATTGATTCAAGATGAAGCATATCGAGAAAATTGTTCTTATCCCACACTTTGTGTAAAGAGCTAATTGCCTACTTCGTAACGCTACTTGATCAAACAAAATTGAACATTCGCATCACTTGAAAATAAAGAAGATAAAAAGTTGAATTTGCATCCAGCAATTTTAAGATTAATTTCATTTTGACTATTAATTTCAAAATGCTGAGATAACATTGCAAAAATAATCATTTCTATCAACCCGAAACTACCTAAAAGCCATTTTTTTCCCCAATTAAAAATCTGAAGTCGAATAGATTTGAAAATTTGTATTCATTAGTTTTTTCTTTTCTTTTTTTTTTAAATCTAATTCGTATCAAGTCATTAATTTGGAGAGAAGCAATTAATTTTTTTTAAAAAAATACTGCGATAAGATTGTAAAAGTGTTACACTTACATAAAAGTGGTTTTCGATACAGATTCGAAAACTATAAAATTTTATTTAATCTTTAATCAAACTTATCCGAGTTATAAAAACTCCAGAAAAAAAAATAAGGTTGAAACGTACATCGAAATTTTGTCACGTTCTAACAGCGCATGAAAACTTTCTTCCGGAATGTTCCAAATATTTTAAGATTATAAGTCGTTCTGTAAGAAATTAAAAAATATCGAAAAAATTTATGTAATATAAATATATTTTTTATTGAATATTTTCTTTAAGTAGCTTATTTTAGGCATCAAATACACTTGAGGCACTAATTCCGGATTCAGAGTATCGTTTTTGAAGACATATTTCATATGCGTTTGTAACACTTTAATGCAAACACTTCGTGAGATAAAATTTGCTTTAAAATGTAGTCATGAATTTTTATTTTGTTTTCATACATCATTAATTCTAGATTCCTCCCTTTATAATTAATTTTTACTTTTTATGAGAGCTTTTCGAAATCTCAACAATTTAAATTTATTGCTTTTTGGACATATCAAAGTGAACTCGGAGCCATTACAAACATCCATGCTCGATATGGGACTTGGACCTACGAACTGTTGAATTGAACTCCTAATCATTAACCATTCAATTGACAGGCTCAAACTATTCAATTCAACTTACGGTTTGATAAATATTTAGAAATTTAAATTCATTACTCAGCAAATAAAATATATGATAATAGTTATGTCTGACTAAACATTTTATTGCATTAAATAAATAAGTAAACGAAATCAAAAATATTTTTAAAAAATATCCAAATGATTTTTATATTCAAAACTTGTGTTTTTTTCTGTATTATTCCTTAACTAATTGATATTGGACAGAAATCGTGAACATCGCAATACCGGTAAATAATGTCTATTACCCTTCTTGTCAATATACATATAATTATATAATCATAATACATTTCCACAATAAATTTCTAGCTTCTGAGATAATTTTAAGGTATTGCAAATTTTTAACAAAAACACATTATGGAAATTTAACATTAACCCAGTTTATTTTTTTATAATTTATTATTTGTTTACAATTTGGGAATATCAAGCATTCGTGTTTCTTTACACTGAAAACCTGATCCACTTTTTTATTTAAATTAGTTTCAAAATAGATCTTAACAAGTTTGCTTACGATTGATTTTTGACTTGGATAATAAAATCATGCGAATTTTCATTGCATACGAAACCATTTATAATAGAAAAAAATTTTATTGCCAAAATATCGATGATTTACACTTTTTAGTTTAGAAATCAAGTAATAAGTATCATTTGCAGAAGATTGAGAATTACTATTGTGCATATATATATTCCAATCATAGCATAAATTAGTGTTTCTTGGGTTTCATTTGGTTGATAAAATGAGCTCTAATTCAATTTACAAACTTATATAAAGTCACGAAGTAATAGAAGAAAAATTTTTTAATAGCCAAAATACAGTTCTATAAACAGAGAATTTTAATTTTTTTATAAACATAAAAAAATTAAACTATTAACTATAACATTATGTATTCTAATCTCTTAAGATTTATTTTTGGCATCAATCTTAAATAAAACCTTTATAAGCCGTTTCATTATATCATTATAATTGATACTTAAATTAAAATAGAAAAATGAACTATTTCTTAATGAAGTTTTCGAAAGAGCTATTCTGTTTTAGAAATATTAATCAGTTATTTAAAAAAAAAATATCTTAAATTAGAATTGGTGAAAATAAAGTATTAAAGCAAGCCTTCAAGTGTACTTATTTCTAATTCTAAAAAAACTTTATTTAATGACACCATTATTTATTAAAACAAATTAATGGATGAACTACTTTTGGAAGTTTTGTTATAAGACAGAAGTCTACTGTGAATGGGAATAATTTACAATTTCTAAAAAAGCATTATTTCCTAAATTGAAATGAACGAAGAAGTTAATTTAAAAGAATAAACATTTTAATAGTTGTTTTCATAAGTAACTATTAAAATGTACGCTTGTATTGAAAGCTGAGATGCATTTTAAATAAACATTCTAAATGTGTGTGTGGTGCTAAATTTAAAATTATAACATACCTATATCATTTAATTCTTTAAGTTTTATGCATTTGTATAAGGATTTATGTTTGTACAAACAAAATGAAGGAGAGTATTTCTAGATTAAACATTTCCACGTTTTCCATCAAGCCATTATTGGTAAATTCTAATATGTGTTTACTTCAGTATTTTTTTTTTTATTTACACACACACATACATTATATATATATATATATATATATATATATA
>JAPDSC010074745.1:0-11540 GCA_026290005.1 Latrodectus geometricus | reverse complement strand
ATCGGCGAGCAGCGATCTCAAGAAGAAGTTTTATAAATAATTTTTTTTTAATTTTTCTAATTCAAAAATCGAAAATCGGGCTTCGAGGTCTGGTGGCCAGCCCCTTTGTGCTTCCATGTAAAAAATTCCAGGTCCCTGCGTGCGATAGATTTGGCTGGAGAGCTCGGTCAGACAAATGGACAGACAGGCAGACAGACACATTACACTTGCTTTTATTATTATAGATTATGTAAAAAAAATTTATTTTTGTAATTATTGTCTCTTTGCATTAAATGTTTAGTGTTTTATGAATTTAATCTATCTTATTTTACTAATTAATCATCTTTAAAATACAAGTAGAACAAAAATCCAACAATTATTAATTTTATAATTGACTGAACTGTTTCCTAATTTTTTTTATTTTTTAGTTGAATAATGTGTGGATATGCCTACAAGGAAAGGCATCACCTTAGCATCCCGAAGTCCTTGGTTTCGTTACTAATCCCTTTTGCAAACGATTATTGATTTATTCCTTTTAAAGAGTTGTCGTTAAAGCAACCTTTTACTTTTTAAACCCCCCTCCCGCATTATTATTGGGGCAGTCCCATTTCATTCAACAGGATTTAAGCCTCAATTCCCTGTCACATAGAAAAGCTCTTCAGGGATCTACCGGTTGCGCCTCATCACCATGGTAGCACTAAGATTCTTGTCACCATAGCAACGCATCATAGATGCAATGCGTAGTATGACATAAAACGAAACGATATTCTGCGAAATTACTTATACTGCATTGTCAGAATAAATCAACTAAGGAGAAATTTTTATCATTAGCAGAATACAATCAGTAGAAGTATTCATTCTATATCTGTTAAAAGAAATTATCTTTATTCTTACTGAAAAAATAAAAGCAATTAACAAAGTTATTCTAAGAGTTCTTACATATTTTTTTAACTTTTCAATTTTAATTTTTTTCAAATAAATTCAATTCAACAAATTCCATTTAAATAAATATTTTGCCAATTAAGCTTATGGAATTATCAGTAATTTATTTTAAAAAATATTTTGTTATTGCATAATTAAAAGTATTAGCATTAGTACAATTCTGAAAAAATATAGTCACTACTTTGGAACAAAAGGAATAAAAAAATTGATGATGTGAATGATTTTTTTATGCTTTATAATATAATATTATATATATAAGTTTATATTCATTAATAATGATATAATATTATATATTAATGAATATAAACTTTGATAATAGCAATGGAAAATTAATTTGATAATTTTTTAGCTTCACAAAATTATAGTGCTACAATTTCCTTTCAATAATAATTTTTAAAACCATTTAAAAAGCCAACCGGATTTTATTTACTAAATAAGCATTAAACAAAAACCTGACCGAAATCTCAGTAATCAAATGTTTATTAATTGTTAATTAAATGTAAATTTTGTGACTTTGCTATAAATGGTTTATTAATAGAAATCATTGATTATGAAAATTTTCCCTAACCCAAATTCGAACTTCGAGAAAAACTATTAATAAAATAAGGGTTATTTATAAAAATTTTTACTAATAAATTTTAAGATTTGCTTATAAAAATAATTTATTAGAATAATTTATTTTTATAAGCAAATTTTAAAATAGATTTATTATTAAAATAGATTTGTTATTTTTTGCAAACTTAATAAATTTTCAACGAAACCTGAACGGATTCGGGTAAACGTTGATAATGAATGGAGTTTGAATCTAGATATTAAGACCAATTAATGAATATTCATATTGAGTTATTAATCGTATGAATCATAATTAATAGTTTATACAGATAGTTGTGCTAAAATTTTGTTTTCAACTTTATTTGAGCACTGTTGCCCATAGAACTTTTAGAAAATAGGATACTTAAAAATAAACTATTTTCCAAGTAAAATAATCTAAAACAAATTTTTTATAACTTTATATTTTTGTACATTAGCAAAAATGTTACAATTTTACAAAAAATATATTGCCTACAGATATTTTAGGCAATACAAACCTTCAACACAGGAATTTCTAGCAAAAAGATATTTTATATTATTGAAACTTTACAAAATCATTCATAAAAATGAAACAAAAAAATTGCTTCATACTTTCGCTTTCAAAGAACTTCGTAAGAAGAAAATATAATAAAATATAGATATGAAACCTTTAAGAGCATGTTAAAATGTCTGTGAAATATCCACATATCTTTGTAATTTTAAGGATGTTAGAAGCCACTTTGTAGATTTGTATGTTTAAAATTCTGCCTGGCTTAACGGTTTCTAAAGTAAATATTTGCCCTTATAAACTCGGTTTCACGAAAAGCAATTTAAAAACTTGTGCAAATATTCAGGATTGTGCAAAAAATGCATGTTTAAAATTCGCAACACACAAATATCCATGCCAATAAATTCCCTTTAAAATTCTGTATCATTTCCTAGTAAATTTGCCTTGAAAAGCAGATCGATGCCATTATGGCTGAAAAAAAAAACCAGAATGACAAGTTTGTTTTGTTCCTCAATAGTAACGGAACTACCTACGAGGGGGTGAAATAGGGATGGACTATTCCCCTCTTTACTCATAGAGGTCAGTGTCTTCTTTCAAGCACTAAAACTAAAGTGGAGCGTGGTTCTACAGGGCTGGAATTTCGAAAACAAGCAGAAAGCTGGATGAACTTCTGAATGATCGCCATTTTTTTTCTTTGACTCAGAATGCCCTTATAGAACAAAACTTTCGTCTTGGCTTGGTTCATTGATTTATTATCGTTATTCATTAATTAATGTATTTTAAATATTTTATTTTACATAAGATGCTAAAAATATGCTTCTAAACGCTTACAATACCAAAAATATAAGTATATTTCACTAAAAAAAAAAAAAAAAAATACATAGCATAATATTGTTCTATGATTCATTTTAAATACTGCTATTTTTACTTTTCTTTAGTTCTTGAACCAAATTTGAAATATATGTAAAATTAATGAATTTTAAATGTATGCATATATTTTTTTTAAATTAATTTAAAGGTAATTTGCATCAAACATTTACGCAAAGATTATTCAAAACTTGTAATAACCTAAAAGCTTTATGTTCAGTATTGTAACTTAGCTATATATATAATTTATTTTCTACGTGATTAATAACATATAGTTTTTTCTTCATCTTATAATTTAAAATATTCATTATAGCTCATAACGAATATTTGGCGTACAATTGACCCATAAATATCATTCAAAAGAAGTTCGATATATTTGATAATTTGGAAATAAAAGATAGCTTCCTCCTCTTGATACCCATTAGACGTTATCCTGTAGAGGCCCTTTTCTTCTTGGGATTACAAGAAGATCTGGTTTCGATCCCATCAGGGCCTCATTTTCCCACATACTGACCGTGATGTTACGTCATCGACTTCAACTGTGTAAAATAATGGTACACAATCTTTATAGAAAGAAGAATAGAAAACAAAGAAATGTAGAAACATCGCTAAGTTGTCGAATTAAAAAATTAAGTCTAAAACTGAATGCCAATATTTTACATTATATTTTGCAGTGTGATAGTTTGAAAAATGTTTTAAAATAGAATGATATATATATTTAAAAGTATGTTACAGTAACATATATGCTAACGTGTAACAATCAAAGTCTATACCTTATCAAAATGCTACATTATTTATGAGTAATTTTACAATTTATATCATTAGTAAAAAGAATATCAATAACATACTGAAAGCTTTTTAAGCCATTAGAAAAAGTACAAAACAATAACGTTGTAATATTATGTTTTGTTAAATATATTTCTTAAAATATTAATTTTTACAAATCGACTTGTGAAATAATGTTTAAAAGTTCTAATGAGTAAGGAAGAATGTTTAAATGCTGCACATTTTCTAGCTCCTAAAATTGAAAAAAAGAAATGCTAACTGAAATTGGCATAGTTCATAAAATAAAAACTTAACTGAGAGAATATTCTGAAAAAATATTAAAAGTCATTAATTTTTCGTTGTAGCGAATAGGAATAAAACATTATTTACTTACTTGTCTTTTTTTAAAAAAATATTGATGAATATATCTTATGAAAAGATAAATATTTTATATTGTATTTCTATAATTTTATTTGATAAAATAAATTGATTATATTAAAAAAAAGAATAATTTTGTTACGACATTAATTATTTTTATTTAAGATTTTAAGGAGAATGGCTACAAGTTGTAAAAGCAGATGTTAAAATAAACGAAATTTCAAAAGCCAAAATGAAAATAATTCAGAAATTATGATTTAAGTGATGGCATTTTTATTATTTTATAAAAAAATATACAATTCAATCATTTTAAAATTAAATTCAAATATGGTTATATGTTTTTTTATCCTTTTAAAAACTGGCTTCATGAAATTGTTTCAAACATGATCACAAATATGAATAAATGTGAATAATAAATATTCTAATTTTATTTTACATATATCACATTGTTAATATAATTATTAAATAAATATCTACATTGGAGATAATGCAAATCTACATTGGCGATAATGCAACAAGAATGAATTTATCAAATAATATATTTGATTAAAAGAAATATAAAATATTTAAGCAAACGCCTAACAATTGCTTAAAAATTCACATAAGTTTTAAAATAATTCTTTTGACTAAACATGCATTTTTTTAACATATAGTAAAATGATTGTGAAATAAGACCTCCCTTAACTGACAGTTAAAATTGATTACATATATAAAGTATTTATAATAATTGAATATTCATTGCATAATTCCTTGTATTTTGAATTTTTAAGAAATATGGATAAAATTTAGAAATTTGAATGAATTTGACAATTTGAGAAAAAAAAAATTATTTCACTAAAGGAAATTGGGAATTCTTGAAAAATTGAAACATTTCCGGGTTAAACGAAAATCGAAAGAAAGAAAAAAAATATATATATAGCATAATCAAACAATAAATTGAAGTTTGGGATGTAATTTTATCAGAACTTTTTGTAAAATTGACTTCAAATCTTTCTGCTGTGTAAAGTGTATTGTCACATTTAGTCTTATAGAAGATTCTTGTTCTTCAACAATAAATATAGTACAGACTTTATAGTGAAGTAACCATTGCTAAATGTGTTACGCAGGAAAAAAGATGATTGTGAGTATCATAGAATGTAGTCACGGCAACATGATATAATGTTGCAGTGCTTTGGCTATAAACAAAGAAACTATTTCAGTTTGGATGGCAATCGGAGGAATACAATCATAACTGTGTTGTAAAATTAATTATTTGAAAAACGAAAGCCGGGAAGAGCCAGTAGGAATTTTAAATTTTCTAAATAGGTACCCGTAAATTGCACAGATGTGTTGCCTTTTCATGTGAGCTTACTGTTTAAACGAAACCTTCACTATTGCAAAAAATGCCAACATAACCAAATGAAAATCCGCCAAATAAATGCCACCATATTTTTACACTTCATATTTCCTCAAATACTTATTCACTATAAGCCTTTTATGTACTTGAAAGTAATTCCGAGATGGAATCAATACAACGAAGAATAGATATAACATTCTTTGGTAATTTCGATCATATTGTTTATCTGCAAGTTTCATACATTAAAAATAGGCAAAACTTTTATAAGGTAGTTCGCATGTTTTCGTTGCCTTCTTATAAAAATACATCTTTTTTACCTGTAATTAAATATATATCCAAAAATTATGCATATCTAAAGCAATTATTGAATTGAATTGTTAAACTGATTAATTAGTTTCAGAAAAATTAAAAACACTATACAATATTAAGAGCTCTGAAGGCGATGATTATGTAAATTTCTCTCAAAACGACTTCATGATGCTAAAGGCAGCCATAAATATAAGCATAATAATAAGCAAATTGAACAATATCATGCATTAGCAATTAAACCATATCATAAATATTTATTACACATATCATGAAATTGGTAAGTAATTCCTTATAATTTGAAATATTTTGATTATAAAATAACATTTTATATTTTTTAATCATTGATTCATTTTCATAAAGATTGTTTCAAGATAATAAGAGAACAATATTAATTTGACATACAAGGCAATTTTAAATTAAAATAGTCTTCTCATTAAACACTATATATATATATATATATATACTTTATGTGAAAACAAACTTTACATTTTAAAATACATAATTATATGGTACATTATGTAATTGCACTATTAACCATTGAAAATTGATAGAAAAATTTTTGAAGTCACACTAAGACTGTCTTAATTATTTTCGGCAAAAGTTTGTCGTTGCTATATCGTATAATGGCATGTAGTTGTTATGTAGTGACAAATATAGAAAAAACATTAAGAAAGGAGCTATTTGACAGTATTCACTTGCACAAATAGTAAATTGTAAGAAAGTAAAACTCCTAATGATGACAGCAGAAGAGTTCTGGTGAATCGGAAATTTCTCCAAGCAGTCAAAACCAGTTCCGGTTTCGAGGCAAGGAATTTATTCAGTAGATTGCCTACTTTCTCCGTTTTACTAGACTTCATGAGACTGAAAACACTTTCTTTCACATTATATCTAAGAATCCGATCCGATTCATGAATTTTCGACGCAAAAAATGAAATAGCGAAGAACCACATTCCAGAAATGATAGACATCAATAAATTTCCAGCATAAAGCGCGATCGTTTCCGTCCTGTAATATATGAGCACGATGGCAAATAAAGCAAACACTTGTGTGAAATGGAATAGAATTAGCCAAAATACACATGGCGATAAGGAGGATTCCAGTAACTCTGCCAAGTTGTGGATTTGTCTATATTCTTCTAAGAAGAGGAGTACCTGATGCTTGGTGGGATAAGATGTCATCTTATTTCGAAAAGAGCATTTTTCAAGTAATTTATTCACCGTTGCACAGCGATAAACATAATGCAAACTCAAAAGTGATGTTAACACAATTAAAAACATTCGATCGGTCATGTAGATAAATGCATTTACCAAAACATTTAATGGCGAAGGTAATACGATAACCTTAAAAGATACATTAATCTGTGAGCTTTTTATAACAATAATTGATTTACAAATAAATACTGCTATCGCCGTAAAAAATGTTGTCAACAAAATAAAGACAGATAATCCAGCTAAATGTTTGTATCTTTTAAATATATGCTTATAATTCTTACTGATATATTCCCATTCCGTTAGCATAGCACTCAATTGGATTCTTCGCTGATGTAAGGAATACCAACTTAACCAAGTAAGTAACCGCCACATAAGTTCCATCAAAAACATTTTCACACAATTCAAACTTGTACACTTCTTATTTAATATATACGAGCATTCTAAGCAACTGAATGCAATGTCAAAATGGAAAGTCGCAACAAAAAATATGTGCAATATTCTGCATATTTTACCATGATTCCTTGTCTGCAAATTTCTTACACCGATAATATATAAAGTGCTTGTAAGTAAATTAATTTTTATTACCTTCTGATAGAAATACATTTTCGATATTTGAAATTCGAAATATATTTAAAAAAATTTGTGCATTTTTCAAGTATATTTTGGCTGAATCTCTTTAAAGGGATCAATCACTTTTAGAAAAGTTGAAAGTATTTCATTGCTAATCAAAAAGAATACTGACGCCAATAATGCCCTAAACCCATGGTAGTGATTCAAAATACATATATTCCAATAAAAATTATTATTTGTAAAATAATAAAATAATATTTATATTAATAACTAAACACATCATAAATAATTTCATGATATAAAATTGGAAAATTGTGATTTATAATTTGAACCTCACAAACAACCATTTAAAATAAATATTCCTTCTTCATTTTATATTTCATAAATAATTTTAACAAAAGTAATTTTTTAGACAATAGGATAATTTTTTTTTATAAATATTCCATATAGGTGTTTTCATTCATCATAATATAATAAAACATTTCTAAAATATATTTATGCACCACATAATTTATAACTATATGATAAAACATTAAAAATTGATATCGACATTAAAAACTTTGATATATATATCTGTATGTAATTAAAGTTCATTTATATTTATAGTTTCTCTTTTGAAATTACAAGCTTATATGAATCATTAGTCTTATTATTTATGTCTCGAATTAGATTATTTGATTAATGATTGCATGTCATGAAAAAAGTTTCAAAATGAGCATTATTTTTCTTTCGCATTGAATGATTTATTATTTATTTATAAATTGGAATCTTCTTTTACATTGGGAATGTAGAATGTGTCTAATGTTTGAAAGTATTCCCGGACTTGAAAAAAATCAATAGAATTAGAAGTTTTAATAGGTAAAAAATTAATACAAAAGAGTGTCCTTTATTTTTTTTACTTAAGACATCCAAAAGTGAGAAAGTTTTGTAAGAAATTTAGTAATAAAGATATTTTTTCCTTTGTGTTACAAGAGTAATTTCTAAAGATAGGCCTAGATTCGGCCCTCGTATGTATAGGTAGAAGTACATACTTATTTATATTTTTCTTTATGGAAAATACTGTTTGATTATATTTATGTAAGACTATTCTTCCTCAACTAATGGAGATAATTACCTATAAATAATCTGCAGTAACGTATTATCTGCATGAGATTTTTTTTTTTTTTTTTTTTTTTTTCCCGAGTAAAAGGAAAAAAAATCCGCAGCAATTTTTTGAGGCAAATAATCGAAAATATATACTGCTGATATTGTGGGTGTCATATAAAATAAGAAAATACACAGTATGAATAAAAATATAATAAATTGTACAGAAAAAAATATTTATTATGAAAAAAATCTTTTTGGATCCATTTTATCGCAAAATGCGATAAACTGAGATGAAAGCACAAGATTGATCAAAAGTGATAATTCCGAAAAGATTCTAGTAAAACTTATGTATTTTTAGTTCTAATAATTTTTAAAACAATTTTAGACTTATTTTAAAAAATTAATTTCCTTCGTTAATTATTTAATGAAAGAAATGGATAATTTTCTAAGTGCGTATTTTGTACATTTTTCTTTTGTAAAACGCATGCTTTTTTTCCCTTCACATTAACACGTTTGATGCCATTTTTTTCATTTGATTTCGCTATAGCTTTTATTTAAAATATGCTGTATAAGTTAAGCGTTTTTGCTTCCATATGACTGGATACGAATTTGAATATTTTTAGAATTAAACAGCTCACGTCAAGACAAAATTATGTTAGAATTACGACTGCAAAATTACGAATTGCAACTGCAAAATCTTTCCGAAGAACCGAATTCGGCCTGGAACGTAATTGGACAAAGCTGATTATAGCTGAAATAACTCAGCCTTGTCGTGGTTGCACTTATTTATTTTATGAAACATAAACAGCATTTCTTCCGAAACTTTCTTATATGCTTTTCTGATGGAGAAAGTTTATTATCAGATTATCCGCAGCGTCGTATAAAACACACAACGTATTTCTCATTTTTCAATATAAATTAAATTCGAATAATGTAATTTGAAAAATAGATTGATTGAAATATCTTAAAACTCAGACTCAATAGTCAGCTTTAGCACGAAATATCTCTTACCTATTCAATAAAGAAGAGAAAATTGAAAATGAGAGTAAAATTAGTTGCAAATTAAAATAAGCAATTTCTATTGCAAATATCAATAATTTAATTTTATTAAACACTCAAATTTAACTCCCATAATATTATTGACAGTCCAATATAATTTCTCATATAAATACCTAAAGAATTGTTGCTTTCCTTGCACACTGTTCAAATCATTAGATGGAATGGAACCAATGAAATTTATATTGGTTTGCAAATTAAACATGTAACTCTTAGATTCTCGATAGTTTATTTTCCCCAAAAAGAATAGACTAGCATTGTAAGTGTTGTTGTTGCTTATCCCCTTGGTGCAGGAAAGCCCACACCAGGTTCAGAAGATCTGGCATAGGGTAATAGGCAGCTTCTTTATTGGAGAGGAATCACAAGGGCAGAAGACTGACTTGACCTCTGAGCACACATGCCATAGGCACCAGTTTATAGTGTATGCAACCATTCATACAAGGAAAGGACAAAGACAGAATAGAGAGAGAGAAAGTACACCCATGCTCGAACCGGGATTCGAACCCAGACTTCCCTATGCGCAGTCAGGCACGCTAACCACTAGACAGAGTAGGCGGCAGCATTGTAAGTTACTCGGTGAAATGGATCAAAATAAATATTGATACATAAATAATATGATTTTATTTTTATTTAATTTTAACATACAATTTTTGTTTATATAACATCATTTGAGTTTATTTAATATATCTTTTCTTATAGATTTTTCTTCTTTTGTAAATGTACTTTTTGTAGATAATTAATTAAAAAAATTTTTAATATAAAAAAAATAATTGTTTTTACATTTATGAATCCATTTATATTAAAAATATCATACAAATAAAAACAATGTTTCAAGTTTTTAATGTAAACTTTTTGTAGTTCAAAATAACTCTAAAAACTCAAATTAATAACAGTATATATATCATATACTTTGCCATCCTAAAAGTAAAGAACTGGAGATCAATTGCTGGGAGAATGGCAGATTGGGAAAAGCTTCTGAGGAAGGCCCAGGCCCACAAAGGGCTGTCGTGCCAATGCTGATATATATCATATCAACTCTATTTAATTATTTTTATATATTTCAATTTACTTTAAATTCACAATTTCTTCATTATATGAATAAATTATTTAAAAAGAAACAATTTATTTTTAGAATTTTTATTTGTCAATTCATTTTTTAAAATGAATAAAAATATTTTATGCAGTGAAGAAAAATATCTTGAAAAATTTTTAATATGAAAAACTTAATTGCTCCTAAAAATTACATTGAATTATGGCATATTTAGAAGCATTTATATAAATTCTATTTTTTAAAAACGTACAGAACTCTGAAATTTACATCTTCATAACGTAATATAATATAGAAAAGCTGATGTGAGCAAAAAAAAATCTAACTTCGGTTTAAACTTGCATGCAAGCAATCAACAGGATTAAGAACTAAAAATATTATCGAAAAAACATTTTCTTTATATACTGATAAATAAATTAGAAATCACATTTTGACTTCAATAGATAAATAATTCGCTAAATATGAATGAAACGTAAACGTTAAGTAAAGCTTAAACTGGAATGAAACATAAAGTCGTACTAAAATGTGAACGTTGGAACTTTTTCACAACCTGTGATTTTATACTTAATAATAATAATAAAAATATACATATATATTCAACATAAGTCAATAAATTTTAAATAAATTAGTATTAGAAAAATACATAAAATTTCTAAAATCAAAGCAATTACAAAATATTCATGTTGAATTTTCAAATGACAAATTTGCAATAAGTTATTCGTTTAAGATTCTATGCTGAAATTCATATAAGGGAAATTTAAAACTATTTCCTGGACAAAAGAAATATATCAAAGCTACATAAAAAAAGATATTAGGTTACTAATAAGACATTTATATTTATTTCATGAATATTTAAATTACCATTATACTTAAATATAAAACAGAAATTATATATTTAAATTATTGGTATTTGTC